>BQNB010036427.1:34373-50143 GCA_026074375.1 Tanacetum coccineum | reverse complement strand
AATATCATAAATATCATAACTTTAGGAAAGTATTAACATCAAGTAACATGTATATATGGAATTTTTAGTTCATTTATTAGTCATAAACTTATGCCACTATGGTATAAGTTAGACAAACCCTTTTGAAAAAACCTTAGGTTCGATTTCGTCATTTACTAAACTGAAATGACTAAAATACTCTTTAAAAATAAGAAATTTAGAAAGAGGAAATACAAGGGTATTTTAGTCATTTCAATTTAGTAAAAAACAAATCGGACTCAAGATTTCCCCACAAAGACACTGCTTGAATTTTTTAAACTATAAGGACGAAACATGCAATTTATCCAAATCATAAAGACGATTTTTGCAATTTACTTTTATATTTGTCTTATATTATAAAGGCATGTTGACGTTTTTGATATTTATATATAGACATCTCATTTTCATTTCTTGACTATAACATCGAGATCACTTTTATAACTTTATACAAGTCTCAATATTTCAATACTACTAACATGGATGATTCCTTTGATCTTGACCTATCTTTAACCATGGTAGATTATCATAATGCTACGACCACAACCACGACCATGAAAAAGCCTAAATCGTCGTCGCCCGAGGAAGTTCAAGTACACGTTTTTGCGATGCCAAGTGTTGTGGATCCGTTAGGTGCTTGTACCGTGTGCATGGAGGGTTTTCATTCGTCGTGTACAAACGGTAAGCAAGCACCTTGTGGTCATGTCTATCATTTCGATTGTATTACGAAATGGCTTGCTCTTCATAATTCTTGCCCTCTTTGCCGGTGTAAAGTTTCGGGCCATGAGATTATAAGTTTGTAATAATGTTCTAGTTTTGATGAAGCAACCTATGTGAGTCATGAAATAATATCATGGAACATTGTTACTTTAGTTATAATCTATGTTTTGGCTTGTTGTATTTGATGTATATGAGGTTTTTGATCCATTAAAACCGATGAATTAAAGAGGTATGAGTTTATTGCATCTTGTTGGTTTTGTGTTAGCTAACGGCTTTTCCATCAAGCACGATGTTTGTTTTATGAATAATGTGACATCATTAGTAGAAAACCACTTTTATCAAATCCTAGGATCCGTTTATGATATTCAAAAATGGTGTATACAAAACGTACTACTACGTATTATTTAAATGAATGTCACAGTCGATTACAAAACCAAAGATCGTATTGTCAAAATAAACGGGCATAGGTTAAAATGCTTTCAAAAAGATGGTGTATACAAAACGTACTTTGTGCAAGAAGAATAGAAAAAGAGATTTTCGAGTTTTTTGGTAAAAAAACGAGTGAAAATAGGCTAAAGTATTTGGTTATTTTCTATTATTTCTTCAATATATGACGTCGTGTTTACGTATGATATGTAAACCATGTTTAGAGAAATATTTGGGATGGTTGTGTTGTTTGGTTTCCCGTGTTAAACGTAAGGACCCGAAGAGATGATTGAGATCATGAAGCTCGAGCAAAACTTAAACAAACCATCTTTATAATGTATGGGTGTTACTGTGTATAACGATTGTGTCCAAGTGTATGAACTTAGTGAAGTTATGAGAGATGCATTCTATTTATAGTGAGGCATGTAAGGTTTAGAGGTGAACGAGGAATGATCAAGAGCTATGGGGAGGCCGCACATTGATCATCCGATGAACAGACAAGGAGGACATGTGGTGTTGTCTCCTTGGCTCATACGGGATAGTGCTTGTCACGTGTCTCACTGTCAGGTTTCGGGTGGTACATCTTAACCATTAGTGACAGTTGGGAGCAACGGTCCTCTACATGTGTATTCATGCGTAGAGGAGAAGCTATCAGGCCAAATGTGGCCTGGGTGTGTGGTGGAGCTTCCATCAAGAGGGTGTTAATAGGTCGTTGTATTGGATTTGATCCGAGCGTGTAATTAGTTTACTTGGGCTACTGATATTGATACACTATCAAAATATTATGCTAATGTTATTTTCATTGGAATAATGTTGCTAGAAAACATAACTTCTATGTTTGACTACTCGCTAGTTATTATTTTTGTATTTATTGAAATCTAAAGGATTACGATATATGTTTAGAATTATAATGGTTTATAATTAACTAGTTTATTTATCGGTAAGTCAAAATCGAAACAAAAAACCGAAATCGAACCGGATTAATGAAAAAACTGAAAAAATGAAACCTAAAAAACTAAAAACCGAAGTTTTCAGTTCGGGTTCGGTTTTAACCAAAAATCATCCCGAACCGCTCCATGTTCACCGAATGTAAATATCCTAACTTTTCTGACAATGATATATGGGGTTAAAATAAGCAAAATACAAGAATATATTTTGAACTTTAATCTAAAATCTTTTTGAGTATTCCTTTGAGGCTGGGCGCAGTGGTTGATCGTCCTGGCCGGTCGGCCCACTGTAGACCTGGTCCCCGCCAATGCGACCCTTCGGTCTTTGTCGGTCTGTCGAGGGAAAAAATGAATAGCTCGGGAATTCGACCGAGTATATACACAATCAAAAAGTAAACTTTATACCTTTGGATTAATAAAAAAACTTTTTCAAACTTTTAAATTTTAACACTATAAATACTTCATTTATTTGATCATTTTATACACAATTTATATACATTTTCATCAAGTATTTCATAACCTCTAAAAAAATTAAATGGTTTGTTCGCTTTCACATACCATCGATGAAATAAAAGCTACGGTTCGACAACAAATCGAGGAGGAAATTCGTCAGCTAGCGATTAGGAACTTAGCCGTTGAACTCGAGAATGCAAGCATAGCTAAAGATGATCTGAGAAAGGCATACGATGAATGCAGTGACATTCCACACGAGAAACGTGTTTTGATTGACACTTATTTGAAACAAGAATCTGATAAAGATTACGAGATGTATAATGCTTTATTTAGAAAGGCAACAAAAAAATAACATCAAATGAATAATAAATTTGTCTGGATGCATGTAAAAAAACAAATAAGACTATTGTGTTTTCGTATTGTTTTTAAAGTTCGTATTGTAACTTCTATTTTTATTTAAATGAATGAAAATTTATTTACAGCTAGCGGTGCAAACAAGTCAAGCTTTTATCAAGCAACTCGAGCTTGAGCTTGAGCTTGGCTCGATTGAGTCGAGCTTTTATCGAGCTCAATCCCGAGCCCAAACCTATTAAATGAGCTCGAAACACATAACAAGCCGAGCTCGAGCTTTTATCGAGCTTTTCGAGCCTTCAAGTACATGTATATTTTTATTATACATATTCAAATGCACGACCTTAAGACTAAAGTAAATATGGGTACAATAATTAAATATTTGTAGAAGAACAATTTATACACTAATTCTTTGGGTGAGGGGGGTGGAGGGGGGACGAGAGGGGGGGTGGGAGGGGTGTGGGGGGGGGCGGGACTGGGGGGGGGCGGGGAGGGGGGCGGTTTCGACAAGAGGGGTCGGATGGGTGTGGAGTTGGAGGGGCTGTATTGTGAGGGAAGTTGGAGAGTTGTGTTGGGGGAGGGGAGGGAGAGTGGGGGGCGGGGATGCGAGTGATTTGGGGTTTAGCGGGGCGGGGGGGGGGTGTGGGGTAGAGGTGGGGTGGGTGGAGGGGAACGGGTGGGGGGGGGTGGGAGGGTGGGGTGGTCGGGTAGGTACGGGAGGGGTGGGGTGGGTTGTCGGGGAGGGTGGAGCCATGGGTGGGGGGGGGGGCGGGGGACGATAGAGGGTGGAGGTAGGGGGTGGGTAGGGGGGAGGTGGGGTGGGCGGAGTTGTAGGATGTTGGGGGAGGGCAGGGTGGGAGTGGGGGGAGGGTATGGGGGCGGGGGGGTGGGGGGGAGGGGGGGGTCTCGTGGGATGGTTAAGAGCAAGGGGGAGGGTTATGGGCGGGAGGGTGCGAGAAGGGGAGAGTGGCGGTGGAGGGGTGGTGGGGGGGGGGGTTGAGAGGGGGTGGATGTGGTGGGGGCGGCGGAAGGGAGGGAGAGGCGGAAGGTTGGGAAGGTGACAAGGGGGGAGGTCGGGGTGGAGGGGGGGCGTGGTGTGGGTAGGGGTGGGTTGAGAGGAGGCCAGGGTCGTAGGGAGAGTGGGATTGGGGGGGGTGGGGAGGGCGGGGGGGGGGGGGGGGTGGGGGGGTGATGATGTGGTAGGGGGCGGGGTAGTGGGGGGGGGGTGGGCGGGGAGGGGGAGGAGGGGGGGTCGGGGGGTAGAAAACAGTTGGTTTAATGGTGGGAGATGGCGGGGGGGGGAGGTGTGGGGGGGGTGGGGTGAGGTGGGGGGGGGTGTGGGAGGGAGGGTGAGGTGGGGGCGAGGAAAGGGGGGGTTGGGGGTCGGGGTGGGAAAGGGGGCGGGGGGGTTGCGGGGGGGGAGCGGGAGCTGGGGTGTGTGGGGGGGGGGCGGGGAGGGTTGGGGATGGCGATGATCTTTATGAGAGTGTGGGGGCGGGGGGTCGGGACGGAGGAGGGGGGGGGGTGGGGGGCGGGGATGAGCGGTCGATTCGGGTTGGGGTTGAGGGAGTGACTGGGGGGTGGGCTGGTAGGGGGAGAGGGCGGGGGCAGGGGTGGAGGAAGATGGGAGAGGTGCGGGTAGTGGGGTGGGATGGATTTTTGTGTGTCGGGGGAGGCGAGAGGGAGTCGGAAAAAGATCTGAGGGTAGAGGGCGTGAGGGGGTGGGGAGAGTGGTGAAGTGTGGGTCGGGGTAGGTGGGGGAGGCTGGGGGGGCGGGAGTATGGCGGGGGGTGGGGCGGTAGCGGGCAGGGGATGGGGAGGAGAGCGGTTGGGGTGCGCGGGGCGATGGAGGGGGTCGGGTGGGTCGGGAGTTATTGTAGGAGGGGTGAGTGGGGGGGATGGGGGGGGGGCGCTGGGTGGCGGGGGAGGGGGTGAGGGGGGTTGGTGGGCATGGGGAAGACGGTGGGGGGGTGAAGATCGGGAGTGGGGAGGCGAGGGGGTGGGGTCGGGAAAGGACGTGGAGTGGAGGGGGGGGGGGGAGAGGCAAGTGCTAAGAGGGTGGGTGATGGGGTGGGGTTGGGCAGCTTAGTGGGGGGGGGGGTGGTCAGCGGAGGGGGTGGGGGGGGTGGGAGGGGGTGAGGGAGGATAGCGAAAGTATTGAAGGGCTGGTAGCTGTGATGTTGAGTAGGTAAGGGGGGGGGGATAGAGTGGGTAGGGTCGAGGGGGGAATGGTGGGGTGGGGGTGGGGGGTGCGGGGTGAGAGACGAGTGGGGGTGAGGGATGTGAGGCGCGGAGGTCGGATGGTTGGGGCGAGGAGTAGCACGGGTAGTTGGTGAGGGAGGAGGAGGGGAGGGGCAGGGGAAGGAGGAGATGTGGCGACATGGTAGTTCGGGTGGTGGGGTTTGGGGGGGGGGGTGGGGAGGGTTGCGTAGAGGGGGTTGATGGGGGGGCGAGTAACGGTGGGGTGAGGAGGGGAGTAATATGGACTAGAAGGGGGGGGGGGGATTATGGTTTGGGAAGGAAGTATAGGGAAGGTGTGGGTAAGAGTGGGGTGAGTGGGGTGGATGGGGTGAGAGGGGGGGTACGGAGGGACGCGAGGTGTGGGAAAGTTGGTGGTTGTGTGTAGGAGGGGAGGGTGGATGTGGGGACCCGGCTTGAGGCGGTGGGCGAGAGGTTGAGGGTAAGGGCCGTGGGTGGGGAAGAGGGAGGGGGGTGTCTGGGGTAAGGTGGGGTGGTTGAGGTGGGGGGGGGAGTGTTGAGGCGGGAGCGCGGGGGGGGGAAATGGGAGAATGGACGGGTAACGCGGGAGAGGGGGGGGGGGGGAGTTGTGTATGTGAGGGGGAGATTATGGGGTAGTGCGATGGATGGTGAGGGGCTTCCAGGGTTCGGGCAGTAGTGGGCGTGGCAGGGCGGGAGTTGGGACGGGTGGGGGACGAGTCGCGGCGGAGAACGAGTGGGAGGGTTGTGTTGGGGTGGGGACGGGGGGGTTGGTCGCCATGGATAGGGTGTTGAGGGGGGGGGGGGATGGTGATGGGAGGGGGGATGGTGGGGAGGATGGGCGATGGGCATAGAATGGGGTGGGGGGGGATCTAGGGCGGGAGGGCGGTGGGCGGGGCGGTGGTTACTCAGGGAGCGGGGGTTGGGGAGGAGGAGGGGGGGAGGTAAGGGGTGAGTGAGGGGGAGGGGGAGGAGGGGTGGGGCGTGCGGGGTGGAGGAAGGGAGGGGGGGGGGGGCCGGTGGGCACCGGTGGGGGCGGCGGGAATAAGGGGAGGCGGGGGGGGGGTGGGGGGGTGTGGGGGTGGGGCGGGGGGGGGGTGTGGGGGGTGGGAGATGGGGCGGGGGGGAGGGGAGGTAGGGGGGGGTGTGGTGGTGAACTTGGGGTGGGGCGGGGCGGGGGAGGCTTGGGGGGTGGGGGATGGGGTTGTGTAGGGGTGGGGGTTTGGTGGGTGAGGAGCGGGGCGTAGTGGGGTGGGGGAAGGGGTGGTTGGTGGTTGGTTATAGGGTAGCGCGGGGGGGTAGGCGCAGGGCGGTTCGGAGGGGGTGGAGAAGTAGGTGATGGTGAGGGGGGGGTGGGGAGGGAGGGGGGGGGGGGAGTTGCAGGATTGGGGGGGGGGGGGGAGGGCGGAATGGGACGCGGGATGGGTTGATTTGGGGAGGTGGTCGAGGGGGAGGGCGGGGAGGGGGTGGGGTAGGGGGGGGGGGTGGGGGGTGGGGAGTGTCCGGCAGCCGTGGGGGGCAGGGGGCGGGGGGGTAGGGTGGGGGGCGGGGGGGGGGCGGGGTTAGTGTTGGGAGGGGGGGGGAGGGGGAGGTGGGGTGGGGGGGGAGGATACAGTAATAATAAAATTACGACACAATAATCATTGGGGGGGAGGGGGAGTAAGGGGGGCGGGGCGGGGTGTGGGGGGGAGGGGGGGGGGGGTAGGGGGAGTGATGGGGTTGGGCGCTGGGGCCTGGGGAGGGGGTGGGGGATGGGAGGAGGGAGGACGGATATTGGGGGGCAGGGCGGAGTGGGTTAGAGGTCCGGGGAGTAGGAGGGGGGCGGGGGAGGAGGGTGGTGCGGGGGGGCGCTGAGGGGGTGGTTTGAGGGGGGGTGGGGGGGAAGGGAGTGGAAGGTGGGAGGGGGGTGTGGATAAGGGGTTGGGGAGAGGAGAGAGGGGCGGGGGTCGCGGGAGGGGAGGCGGTGTGGTGGGGGGGGTTAGGGGGGGATGAGGGGCAGCGAAAGTTTTTTTACTTCTTTTTTTTCTTTTTGTTCTTTTTTTTTTTTTTTTTTCTCCACATTTTTTTTTATTTTTTTCTTTTTTCTGTCTATTTTTTTTTTCTATTTTTTTTTTCTTATTCTTTTTTGTTTTTTTTTTTCTATTTTTATTTAAATGAATGAAAATTTATTTACAGCTAGGGGTGCAAACAAGTCAAGCTTTTATCAAGCAACTCGAGCTTGAGCTTGAGCTTGGCTCGATTGAGTCAAGCTTTTATCAAGCTCAATCCCGAGCCCAAACCTATTAAATAACCACTTTCCTTAGAATGACACGCAACCGACAGGTCGTACCAAGAGAGAGCCCCACGGATAATGTCTTGTAGTGAATCCCAAATCGTATAAAGAGAGGGCTCATTTCCCCAAGACGATACACACAATACTTATTACGGACCACACTTTATATTCTTCGCATTTATCTCATACCACCATACTTACTCTTACGCTGGAGTTGGTCTCGGATTCACACCCAAGGCGAGCTAACGGTACTCTTTATTACGTTTAGCTAGGACACGAAGGACCAAGCTCCGAAGGAACCAAGCTGAACTCAACATTTATCACCGTTAAGGTCACTTATACCAAGCCCAAGCAGCCCACGTAAATTTACCTCAACATTTGGCGCCATCCGTGGGACCCGACATCCCAATCTACCCAAAAGAAAAAAAACCAAAAAAGGCATGGTTGACTCGCAACCTATGGAGGAGGAATTTCAAAAGGCGGCGACAAGGGACGTAGGAATGAAAACCCATGGGAAACCTAACGAACCAGTCTTACAAACACAAAAAACCTCTTCTCCTTCTCCGGTTTTCATCAAAGAAAACATTGATGTATTAAGAACCATGATCAAATAGAATGACCAACAAGCCAAGATAAAAGCCACACCAAGAAAACTAGCCTATGCCGATTCTAACAAAGAAGCTCCGGCCTTGTCACTAGCCAAGGGGTTTTCTGATCGATTCTCTCTCGAATCCTCCGACACGTCTGACACCTACAGACAAACTCGCTCCACAGGTAAAAGTCAAAAAATCCCTTCAGAAACTAAGAATCTACATACTTAAGAAGGTCAAGAAGGCTGGAAGACCGGAGCATGACCAAGGAGAAAGTTAGAAAGGAAAGATCCAAACCCAGAAGAAAAAGGTCCGAACACCAAGAGGCAAGCTCATACTCCGAATATGAAAAAGGTTCGAAAGATGCTTATGAAGAACTGAATTCACCGTACAAGAGGCCTAAACCCGCCCCTTTTAGCCAAAGAATTACTCGCTTCAAATATCATAGGAAGGCGAAACTCCCCCGGAATATCAAGGTATACAAAGGTAACAAGGATCATGAGGATCACTTGGGTATCTTCTCGGTGGCGGTCAAGCAAGAGGAATGGCCGATGCCTGTTTGGTGCAAAATATTTTGCCAAACCCTAGGTGGAGCGGCACGAAATTGGTTTGACGATCTGGACCCTAAAAGTGTGGATAGTTTTGAGGAATTAAGCCAGAAATTCCTAGAAGAATTTTTACAAAAAAAAGATATGCTAAAGACCCGACTGAAATTCACGGCATCAAGAGGAGGCAGAATGAAGGCTTGCAAGCTTTCATTGACCAGTTCAAGTTCTAAAATTCACACATAAAGGGGGTTCCTCCGGTCTTACGCATCTCATCTTTTATGCATGGCCATGGTCATCCGAAACTCGCTAAGAAGCTTAACGACAAGATACCCAAGACGGTGAACGAAATGTTCAAGAGAGTTAGGGCGTTCATTAAGGGAGAAGTGGCCGCTGGGTCTGCAGAAATGGTTCGTCCTTTCCAAGGAGACAAAGGGTACGTTCGTCCGGCATGGTTCGGAATGTCCGAAAAAGCCAGAAATAGGGGCGGCCTAAGAGAAGCACCAAGGAATATGGGGGTATACGCCCCTTATCCCTGAAAAGATACTTTCACCTCGCTTATCAAGACTTCGAAAGAGATCCTCATCATGGAAAGTGTAAGCTTCCTAGAACCATCGCCTTTGATCGAAACTCCCGAAAAGCAAAACTTGAATAAATTCTGTGACTACCATGGGGACAAAGGTCACAACACTAACGATTGTTATCAGTTAAAAAAGCAAATAGAGGAAGTCGTGGCCTCGGGGAAGTTGGCTCATTTAGTGAAGGACATCCGCCGAAACAATCAGCGAAATGGGAACCAGGGAAGGAACGGTGTGAAAATCATAAACATGATAAGGGAAAAAGGAAACCGCAAAAGACCCTTTGAAGAAGGAAAGTCCGGTGTAATAAACAAACTCGCCTTCCCAGCAATCCCCCAGAGTCAATTGACGGACGAACCCATCAAATTAGAAGGAATAGTAAATAGAAATCGAGTCCGAAGGATTCTTGTTGACGGTGGAAGTTCATCGGAAATCATGTATGAAAAGTACTTCAGAAACCTTGATATCAACGTCCGGTCAAGGCTCAGAAGATGCAAGGCTCCAATGATAGGTTTTTCAAGAGAAACGTATCACCCCTTGGGGTTAATAAGTCTTCGAGTAACCATGGGAAAGGAAGGAAGAAGTAAGACGGTGCTAATGGAGTTTGCAATAATAAAATGTTATTCACCATACAACCTCATAATAGGAATGACCGAAATGAGAAGCCTTGGAGCGGTGGGTTCCACCATTCACTCTATGAACAAATTCCCTACTAACCAAAGAGTTGTAACAATGGAAACTAGTAGAGAGACCCTGCAAGAATGTAAACACTTAGAGAGGGTACAAGGATCATGGAAGGAGGTGCAGTGGCATCAACGTGAAGAGCAAATGTCCAGGATAAGGGAACAAGCAATCTTAAGAGCGAGAAGTAACTCCGAAAGAAGGCCTGGTTCAGGTCCGATGTCGCTTGAAAAAACACAAAAAAAAGGAGGACATAGAAGAAGTATTTACCATCAGCCATGAACGTCTGGACCAGTATGTGACGATAGGAGCAACGTTGATAACCAATTGCAAACAGTTACTGGCAGACATTCTACGGGAAAACATGAAGGTATTCGCATGGAGCATCAATTAAAAATATATCCCCTTGCCGAACCAGTGGTTCATAAGAGACGACCCGTGGCACCTGAAGAAAGACTAGCATTGAAAGAAAGGGTGTTCCATTGGTTAGGGGAAGGACTAATTAGAAAGGTTCGACACCTCGAGTGGATCACCAATGCGATACTAATCAAACTAGCAAATGGAACCTCGAAAGTAAGGATGGATTACTCTAGTCTTAACAAAGCTTGTTCCAAAGACATGTATCCCTTTCTAGAAGAAGGGGAAGAGCTAGCATCTTTAATGGGATACCCGTACAAATGTTTCCTCCGACTTTCGAAGGAATACAGCCAAATAAGAATGGCAGAAGATGACGAAGAAAAGACTAGATTCCATACAGAAGAAGGGGTATATTGTTTCACTCATATGCCAAAAGAATTAAAGAACTCTGATGCTACACTTCAGAGGATGATGGAAAAAGTCTTAGCCGATCAAAGAGGACGAAACGTGGAAATACACATGAAGGACATGGTAATAAAAAGCCAAAGTGAGCAGAACCTAATTTAGGACGTTAAAGAAACGCTAAGAAAATTGAGAAGAGTAAACATCAAGATTGATCCGACCATGTCTTCGTTTGGAGTAAAGGAGGGAAAGTTCCTTGGCCACATGGTAACAGAAGAAGGACTAAGAGCAGACCCTGAAAGAATACAGGCAATCATCCTAAGCCCCACCCAAGAAGTCTAAATCAAATACAAAGCTTATTCCTACAACTAACAGCCATTAGCAAGTTCATCTCGAAGCTTGCGAAACTGAAACACCCCCTACGTGAGGTCCGAACGAGGATGGAGACAGCAAAAGAAGCTGGATGGACGAATGAAGCTGATGAAGCTCTCTGAAGGATAAAAATAAAATTAGGCAAGTTGCAAACATTGGTCATTCCCAAAGAAGGAGAGACTCTGATGTTATATCTACGAAAAAGGATGGAGACAATAAGTTATGCACTACTGATAGAAAGGGAAGGAATCCAGATACATGTTTCCTATGTGAGCCAACCTCTACAAGGAATAAAGATATGCTACACCCCAACGGAAAAAAGGGTACAAGCCCTAATTCACACAACAAGATCCTTGAGAACAATCTTTAGAAAGCATAAGGTTAATGTGGTAACCGATGGACCAATAGAAGAAATACTGAAACTCTCCAAAAAAGAAGGACGATTAGCAAAATGGGCCGCTAAAATACGTACATATGACATCTCGTATATCCCAAGAAAGGAAGTTGAAGGATTAGTAATAAAGAAGTTCTTCGGTCAAGGAGAGCAAATAAAGGGAACACCAGACGCAAATGAAGGAGGAACATTCACCCTAAGGAAGAAGCTTCAAGTAAAATCAACCCCAACACCAAGGGCTTGGCGGTTGTATGTAGGCAAAGAAAGAATTGAAGAAGGTTCAGGTGTAGGAATTATCCTAGTTAGTCTTGTGGAAATGATGCATTCGTATGCCATTCTTCTGAAGTTTCATGCATCCAACCATGTCATGGATTATGAGGCATTATTGGCAGGGCTATCCGCCTGTATTAATCAAGGTATGAAAGACTTGCACGTCTTCATTGATTCATTAACATTGGTTGCTCAGGTAGAAGGGAACCACACACCAGTAACGGAACAGGAGAGAAAGTACAAAGAAGAAATCTTGGATGTAACAGCCCTATTCCATAGATTCTGAATCACACACCTCCAAAAAATTTTAAACTCCAAAGCAGAGGTGTTAACAGGATTGGCAACCATAAAGTTGGAATTTCTCAATCAAGAAGTATCAGTAGGTATCAAAACAAAACCAGCGGTGGAAGAGACAAGCAGCAGCAAGAAAGGAAAAGCAGCAAGCAATGCGCCAAGGGCAGAACCAAATTACAATCGTGAAGCTAGTGGGAGTAACTGAATGAACTTGTAAAGATCCATATCTTTTTTAAAGGTACCTAGGAAAGGGAGGAATCCGGAGCAAAGTAAGCAGCAGCAGAAAACAAAAACGATAGCTCCGGAAACAATGTGTTTTTTTTACTATAGCAGGGGTAAAACAAAACGTAAAAAGAGGACTACTATTTATAAAGAAAGAAGGAAAGGACGCGATGATTGAGAAGTTATCACATGACACGTTGCAAAGAAAACATATGGACAAAAAGCAAGCCACGTTCGCAAAAGCAGGACATTAATGACGCAAAGTACATTTAAGTCTAGCATTGACAAGCTAGCTTGGAAGATACTAGACTGGGGGGACATTATGAGGTATAGTATCCCCCGGAACATCCGAAGGATAAATGTGGCTTAAGATGCTTCTGCTAAACTTAGACGGGCTGAACTAAACAAACGCTTCGGAGATGCTGACTTGTCGGGGGACAAGTCAGGTCCGGAGTCACCACCAGAATTCTGGAGAAGCTGGTATGTCGAAGGACATATCAGGTTCGGAGTTATTAGCTCCGTCCAAGCACAACGGCACCTAAGGAACAACCCAACAAAAGGTACAGTCCTTACGAAGGACCACTGTCCTTGGAATGACACGCAACCGACAGGTCGTACCAAGAGACAGCCCCACAGATAATGTCTTGTAGTGAATCCCAAATAGTATAAAGAGGGCTTATTTCCCCAAGACGATACACACAATACTTACTCCGGACCACACTTTATATTCTCCGCATTTATCTCATACCACCATACTTACTCTTATGCCGGAGTTGGTCTCGGATTCACACCCCGGGGCGAGCTAACGATGCTCTTTCTTACTTTTAGCTAGGAGACGAAGGACCAAACTCTGAAGGAACCAAGCTGAACTCAACATTTATCACCGCTGAGGTCACTTTTACCAAGCCCAAGCAGCCCACGTAAATTTACCTCAACCGAAGCCAAATGAAATGAAGGACGGAGATCATTTCCTCCATCATTTCATTTGATTTCTTATAGATATCTTCCAAAAAAAACTCGGTTACATAAAAAAATACGACACTGAATTAAAAATACAAATTACAATACGATACAAAAACACAAATCATCATATTTGTTTTCTTTGTGCATCTAACGGATTTTGTGACTAATATTATCTTGTATTTCTGACACACATTTCCACAACGTGCTCTTAACTTCGTAATCTTTCCATCCTTCATCGCTCAAAAATTTGTCAATCAAAACACATCTTTCTGGCGAAATGTCTTTGCATCCCGCATATTGTTTCCTCAAATCTTCCTTTGCTACCCTTGCTGGCTCAAACAACCTGGATAATAGCTTCCCGACGAGCCGCATCGTCGTCATCACATTGTTTCTGAATATACGCTTTAAATTCTTCGATGCTATGAGGGAGAGAATAAGCCATGAGATTTTTTGGTTTATAGTTTGCGTGTTGAGAAATTGAAAGTAATGTGTATTGAAAATGTAAGAGATATAAATAGTGTAAAAAAAGATAGGTTTTTCAGTTTAAAAATGTTTCTTTTGAAAAAGAAAATGTCGGTCGACCTACTGTGTTTAAAAAGTTATATGTAAATCGCTAGAGAGAAAAAAATAAAAACAAGAAAATTAAAGGTGGCTAAAAGTCACCGTTGATTAATCAATATTGGAATTAAGTGAGAAAATGGAATAGCCGTGTCACGTGGGTAGAAAAATATGGTTAAGGAACTTTGTAAAGAAGATAAGACTTGAAGGATAAAAAGGAGACCGTTGACATTTCAAATGACTTTTTGACTAGTCACTATAAAAATGATAACTTGCGTCAACTTAGTTTTACAAATTAGAACGAGCTATAAGCTAAACCTAACAAACAAATAAACACAAGTTTATTAGCTTTTTAAAAATTTGATAAACTAATAAACCTGATCAATAAGCCCCTTATTTAAAGAAAAAATTGCAAAGTTCGAAACAAATATATTAGATCACCAAAGATAACTTAAGAACAAGAACATAACTGTTGAGTCTATTGTGACAACCCGTACCACCGTATAAGATAACAACTTATTTACAATTAATCGTCGTTGTGTATACAACTGTCAGAGGGGTCTCGGATGGGTGTGCAGTAGGTGCCGTCGCACAGGGCCTCCACTTAAAAGGGGCCACATTATTAGTAGTTTTGCATTAAATACTATACGTATATGAGCCATATAATTCAAGTTTATATGCAATGTCTTTTTAGTTTACAAGTGTAATAGAGCCTCTATGTTGTTATTGCCTAGGGCCACCGAAAACCACGAGACGGCTCTGACAACTGTGGAAACTTAATCTTTTCTAGAAACAAATAATAAAAGGTTATAAGAAATCTTAAATGAGTGAGGTCACATGATTAACCAACCATAAGTTTTATTTGCAGCATGAATACGGACTGCAATGCAATTTAATCACAAACTGATTATAAAAAAAAGGCTATTTGCATATTATAGATAGTTAAATATCATGATATATGTACTTAACAATTTAAGTTAGAATTCATGTGTGCATTTTTACATGTTTAAATTTGTGTAGTTCGTTTCAGGTTTTCTACAAACCTAAAAATTACGACGTATTGAACTTTTATATTTGGGTGATACCATGAGAAAGATTATTACGTTTGTGAAAGCTTTTTCGCTATGGTTATTTCCAGGGGAGGAGCCAGGATTTCTGAATAGGGGGCCGAAGTTCATTATAAAATGGTAACTCCGTAGCGATATATAAAACAAGAACAATATAATAACATAAATGTGTGAAATATAAATTTGTTTTTCCGTTATAAGAGGTTGTGTCTTTGTTACACACTAGTTTTATCAATTATTCAATGGGTTTACAGATTTCAAGCGAGTTTTCTAACAGCCAGCAATGGAGGTGAGGAAAAATCGACAAAAATGTAACCACATTCAAAGAAAAAAAAAGTATAACAGCTAACACAAAAGATGTAGGAAAGAAAGTATCTAAAGAAATAAGTTATAACCATCAAGAAAAAAAAGGTTTAAAACACATTTTAAATTAAATGGTTAATTGCCTAAAAATGTATTATACTTATCACCTTTTGTCATTATGTGTAGAATATTATTTTTTTTTCCAGTGTGACATCAAACTTTTGAATTCGTGCTACCATGTATTTTTTTAACAATTTAATTCTATATGTAAAATAATCATTTTATCTTTTAAAATTTGAAAAAAATAAGGGTAAAATGGTTGCAAAAGTACTAAAACAATATAAGTAGGGTACCATGACACTCAGGGACGGAGCTATGCTTGTAGTTGGGTTGGCCAAGGTCCACCCCAACATTTAAAGAGTTACTACATTCTTAGTTTAAAAATGGTCGATTTAAAGATGATTTGGAAATTTGGCCCACCTAAATCCCAAAAATGATAGATCGTATGTTCAAAGTTTGTGATATGAAAATTACAGTTATATGTAAGATATATTTTAGCCAGTTTTATCGTGCAAGTTATTTTGCTTAGTATCTAGGCAATTAAAACTAAATTAATTTCTAGCATCGATATCCAACAAGCAAAAGAACCTGCGCGTTGTGGCGGGGCTAATTTTTTTCCGAATAATTTTTTTTACTTTTCGGGGGTTTTTTTTTTGGCGATGCGTTATGGCGGGGCTAATTTTTAATATTTTCTTTTTTTGTATGATTCGGGG
>BQNB010036427.1:0-24288 GCA_026074375.1 Tanacetum coccineum | reverse complement strand
CATGTAAATGAGTTTATAAACGAATATGTAAACGAGTTTGTAATCAATCATGTAAATGAGTATGTAAACTACTATGTAAACGAGTAGGTAAACAAGTTATGAAATCAAGTATGTAACAATTTGTAAATGCGCATGTATTGTCACCCCAAAAAGTATTAAAGTATATGTAAAACGAGTAAAACGTGGGGCTATAAACTCACCTCCAATGAATGAATTGATTTTAGAAAAATCACACGAGTGAAACGTCACGCGAAGTCCGAATGCAACCTAATTAATTATAGGTCGTATGAGTATAATGTATTTATTATAAATACAACAATATAAGTTATCGAGTTATATCACCACCTAATAGTTTTTGTTTAATTTATAAAAGTTGAAACAATATTTAAATCGTGCTTGTTAATTAAATGTCCAAGTATATGTATCCGTAAAAATATTATCTTTGTCCAATAATCGATTATTTGTTAATAACACTTGATTTGATATTTTTATTGTTTATATAATAATATTATATAAATAGTTTAATTATTTTATAAAATAATATTTATAAAGTTAAAAACATATATAAATATTATATAAGTATCACTACATTATTTCTTAATATTTTTATAGCCTAAACGGACCCGAAAATACTCGTAAACCACATTTTAAAATCCTTACAACTTTGTTGTATTTTTATAAAAGTGCATAAAATTATTTATAAAAGTTTACAACTTTTATAATTTCTAATTAAATATATATACACTTCTAGTCTCCGAAAACCTGATATTTATAGTAAAACGTCATCCGAACAACTTTGTAGTTTTATACTTTGGTCGAATCGGACCCGAAAGCCCTCAAAATGACCGATTTCAAATTTCACAGCTTTTGCAAAAGCTGTGAAATAATATGTACTTTTCGAAATCTTTAAAACTTACAACTTACTCGTTTTAACTCCGTTTTGCGCGTTCTTTAAATGTACGAAATCGTGACGAGATAATCTATCAAAATAAAATGTACAGTAACAGTAACAGTAAACTGTTATATATAAAAATACTTTTTATATATTTAATCTTGTAAAAATTATATCTCCTTCATTATAACTCCATTTTTAACGTTTTTTATATCCACGGTTTCCTATTGAGAAGAGCTATCATAATAAAATATTTATAAAATTTATAAAGTTCTGTACAGTCATAAAATGTACTATTTGAAGATGAGCTATCATAATAAACACCTTTTATATATTTAATTATCGTAATCTCGTAAAATTCATAACTCTTTCGTTATAGCTTCGTTTTTCAAGTTCCTTATATATTCGGAATCGTCATGAAATGTACTATTTAAATATGAGGTTTGTATATTTTATAAAAATTTATATGTTTTTAGAATATACAAACTGTTTTCATTTATACATATATGTATATATGTATATATTTGTTTTATAACCTTTAACATAATTAAATTATTACAAATCCACTAATTTAATTAATACAACATATCTTGCATACTTTAGATCCTCCAATTTATGTTCATAATTTCAAGTCTAATATGTCCAAACAAAGTGTCCATAATAATTATTTATCTCAATAATAACTCATATAATTAAACCAACACTTGTAATATATATAATAAAATGTGTTTTTGCTTTCTAATACATATTTAACATATTTGTACCATGAACATATTGTCACGGACTTGTCTCGACAAGGATTTTCCGTGCGGCACTTATTCTCGATTAAGTCAGCCTTACTCGAACACTCTACGATCTAGGCAACAAGAAAGTTTCAAAGAAAGGAACAAGTGAAAAGGGGAAATACTTAGTATTGATTAGAGAAGATTACAAGAGAGAATACAAGTGAATTGTTGGATGGTTTGGCCAAATGAGGCCTCCTCTATTTATACTACTCCCCCTAGCTACTATGTACAATTCTACACTCTTCCAGGAGGCTTCTAGAGCTTCTAAGAGCTTCCATAACCTTCATACTCTTCCTACAACTTCTAACACCTTTCATGAGCTTCCATGAGCTTCCAAGACCTTCTAACACTTTCCATAGAATTCCACTAAGCATTCTAGTCTAGTATAGAACAATCCGGAATCCCAGCTAACCTCGTAAAATCGGGCGGGGCGTGACAATACGGTGTGGTAAAGTTTTGGCATTCGCCGATCCTATGTGCCACTCGCCATTACTTTTATAAACTCTATGAACTTTATTAATTACTACGCATTACTTTTGAGTTTTAGTACAATTTTGGTTGTGGATGTGAGTTATTTTGCATACTAGTTTCTCTTTATATATCAAGGGACAAATTTTGACAATAAGCATCGGTTTCAGACGAAGAAATTCGCAAAGCTGTTTGGGGATGTGGAGAGAACAAATCTCCAGGTCCGGATGGATTTACTTTTGAATTCTTCCGCAAGTTTTGGACAGTTGTTGGGCCAGATTTTTGCATAGCTGTCAAATGGTTTTTCGAACATGGGTTTTTCGCAACTGGATGTAACTCTTCTTTTGTTACTCTCATTCCAAAAACCTTAGACCCGAAACTGGTCAGTGAGTTTAGGCCTATTAGCCTAATTGGGAGCCTATATAAAGTTGTTACCAAAATCCTTGCTACACGTTTGTCATTTGTCATCTCCGATCTCATCTCAAACGTTCAGACAGCTTTCCTTCCTAACCGTCAAATTCTTGACGGTCCTTTTATTATTAATGAGATTTTGGCTCGGTGTAAACATAAAAATCAGCAGGCTATGTTTTTTAAGGTGGATTTTGCTAAAGCATACGATTCTATTAGATGGGACTACCTAGATGATGTTCTTAATGCTTTTGGGTTTGGGTCGAGATGGCGGTCCTGGATTCAAGGTAGTCTAAATTCGGGTAAAGCTTCTGTTTTAGTGAATGGAAGTCCTACTTCGGAGTTTCAGTTTCATCGAGGATTGAAGCAGGGAGACCCATTGGCTCCTTTTTTGTTCATTCTTATTATGGAGTCTCTTCATCTTTCTTTCAACCGTGCTGTTGAAGCGGGTATTTTCACAGGTTTACGGATTGATGATGCTCTCACGATCTCTCATCTTTTTTATGCGGATGACGCGATTTTTATTGGCGAATGGTCTAAAGAGAATTTAAAAGGTATTTTGAATATTCTCAATTGCTTTTCCTTACTTTCAGGAATGTCGATTAACCTAAAAAAAAGTCATATTCTCGGATTGGGGATTCGTGGGTCGATTGTTTCTGAAGCTGCTGCGAGTCTTGGATGTTCGGTGATGAAGACTCCGTTTAATTACTTGGGAATTATGGTAGGAGGGAATATGTCTTTGGTTAAATCTTGGGATGAGACGGTTCACAAGCTCACGAAAAGACTTTCCAAATGGAAGCTTAAAACTCTGTCTATAGGTGGCCGCCTCACTCTCCTTAAATCGGTTCTTGGCTCCACTCCGATTTACAACATGTCTATATTTAAGGTCCCGAAGACAGTTCTTAACAAGATGGAAAACCTTCGTAGGAATTTTTTCAATGGTATTCAAGAAGGAGATCGAAAGATTACGTGGGTTAAGTGGCATACTGTTCTCGCAGCTAAGAAATTCGGAGGCTTAGGGGTTTCTAGTTTTTTTGCCCTTAATAGAGGTCTTCTTGCGAAGTGGGTTTGGCGCTTCCTTTCACAAGATAACTCTTTATGGTGTCAGCTTATTTCTGCCATTCACGGATCAAATATTACAGATCTTTCTACTGCGTATCCTTCAACATGGAATTCTATAATCAAAGAGTTTAATTACCTCAAGGTTCAAGGCGTTGATGTTTTCTCCCATTGCAAGATTAGGATTGGTAATGGGTTGCACACTCGGTTTTGGAAGGATCTTTGGATCGGTGATTGCACTTTATCAGGTTTGTTTCCTCGTCTGTTTGCTTTAGATACAGAGAAAGATATATCGGTAGCCGGTAAACTCCAGTCCCCTCTTGTTTCTTCTTTTCGCCGTAATGTTAGAGGAGGTATTGAAGAACAACAGCTTGAGCATCTTGTAGCTTTACTCGATTCTGTTATTTTGTCCAACTCGAATGATAGATGGGTTAGTGATTTAAATGGAGACGGGGTCTTTCGTGTTAAAGACGTGAGGAATTTGTTAGATGAGTTCTTTCTTCCTAGGGCGGATATTCCTACGAGGTGGGTTAAAAATATTCCGATTAAAGTTAATATTTTTGCTTGGAAACTTGCTCTTGATCGTTTGCCTACTCGAGCGAATCTCGTCCAAAGGAATGTCGTTACTGAATCGCAGTCGTGTCCCTTGTGTGATGCGATTCTTGAAGATACTTCTCACTTATTCTTCAATTGTTCTTTGGCTAGAGATGTGACGAGATTATTATGTCGCTGGTGGAATTTGGGAGTGCAATCTTTTTCATCGTATGCAGAATGGCTCGTTTGGTTCAATTCGGTTCGTCTTGCTTCTAATTTGAAGGTTATTTTGGAAGGCGTTTTTTATGTTACGTGGTGGAGTTTGTGGAATTTCCGGAACCAATTACTTTTCGCGAGTAAAAAGCCTCGTAAAGAGTCCATTTTCGATGATATTGTTTTACGATCTTTTTGTTGGTGTAAAGCTAGAGGTAGTTCTAAGTTAAGATGGGATAGTTGGATTCAACACCCATATTTGATTTCTTTGTAATTGTCTAGCTTCTTGCTAGTGTTTCTAATAAAGTTGCCGTTCAAAAAAAAAGTGTACACATAATTAAAGTTAAATGGTATGAATAATGGCATAGACCAAGGACCATTATATTTAGAGTGTGTGTTTGATTCAAAGGTTTAGAAATTAATGTATATGAACCGACAACCATTAGACTTTTTTTAATGGTCTTATCGTTTATTTTAGCGTCATTTTATCATTCATTTTCTTTTACACTTTCCCCTTCAATGATTATCATTTTCTCATATTTTATTAAAACTAGGTTTTTAGCCCGCGCTTCGTCGCGGAGCGCGAGGCTAAAATGCGTTGCGTCGATAGGTATTTGAGCTGTGTTCGCTTGAGGAAACTAAAGTGAAATGTGTAGAATGAGTAAGCTAAGTATCTAAATTTATTACAGACCATGCATTAAAGTGAAGTAAAAGTTTTACCATAAACATTTCAAGCTGGATAAACACAAAACATTCATCAAAATGCAGTAAGCAATAATTGTTGCGAATGATGTGAAAGAGTAAAAACGCTCTGTCATTTGAACCCGAAACCTCGATTGCAGATATATGCCTAGTATAGTCTGCATACCAAAAAGAAAAATAAATTAAAGCCATTAACCTACTGATTATTTTCCTACGCTAATATAATGCCAAACAGCCCATAAAAATTTAGTTTACTTTCACAGAAAACTCAACAATTTTATTAGACATTAAATCTTTGAAGTTTAGTTAAAGGCCACGTAAATTGCACAAATCTTGTTGCTAGAAGCCAAGGGTAGCCCAAAAACGATTTTTACATACCTATTAGACCGGTGATAATGGCAATACCCATCAATGCGATTGCTCATCTCATCTGCTTATCATACAGTGCGAGCAAAATGAAAAATAGATGTTACCTGACATTGCAGCTTGTGCCTTTGTGCAGTCTTTCTGTCAATTAAAAAAATACAAAAATGCAATCCGCCTGCATAATCACACAGATTTCAATGCTTGTTAGCTTCAGAGATCACATAACAGAATAGTAAAATATTTCTTAAAGGAGCTTACCAAGGTTTGCGCATTCAACTCATCTTAAACAACTTATTATTAGCTTTTTAATATGATAAATAAACTCATAAGTTCTTTTCGAATGTTTGAGTTAGCTTATGATAATAAGCCGATAAGCAATAGCGTTGGACGGAACGAACTTAAATTTAATCACAGTAGTTTGCATATAATATGCAGATGTAGGTTTAGAATTCAAATGTAAGGTAAATTAGCAAATATTGTATAATCATAAATAATGTTTACGTACCTCGGACGAATCAACTCATTAGGATTAGGATATACCAAGAGCTGAATGTAAATATACTTATAGACCAGTTATCAAACTTCACATGTACAGGAATCATTGGACAACATTACTCTCTTCTCAATCATGACAATTATGTGTTTCTTGATGTTTACCCCCGTTGCATTACTCGTTGATGGAGTCAAATTTACCCACTTTACCTGCAATCCGCTATTAAGTATCAATGAGAGTCAGATATTAATGTTATTTTCAATCGTGAAACGAAACTTCTGCTTTATACTGATAACATTAACTGTAGAGGAGGCAAAATGGGTGGTTCGGAGACGGGTCAATAATCGTTCGAGTCAGTCCAGTGACTTTTTTATCATTATCCTGGTTGAGTCACAAACACTTTCAATTTTTCAAATTTTCTACAGGATAATTAGCATGCTAAATATACATTCCAAAATATATCATTGCGATAAAAAAATATGTTTACAATAAAGTGATTAACAGGTTGTATGCATAAAAATACACGTTGGACCAGTACTGACCCTTGTGACCCATTATTATTGTTTCTGTTAAGTTGGCATGTTTGTGATACAACATATTCTAGATCGACCCACTCATAAGAGCATGTGTATCTGACCATTGACTCTCATCTCTATATATTATGTAATGACTGACCCGCCAACACCACCAAGGAGAACTACATTAAATTGCTTAGCAGCAGTAAGTGTTTCCTCTGGTAATGGAACTCCAGTTGTATCCAAAGTAGCACCTCCCATAAGCTTCTCATTGAACCTGAATTCAATCCCTAATTAAAGGTGAAAAAAGCATAAAGGTTAGAAAAAAATATGACAAAAATACCAGTAATAAAACGCCATAGAAATTTGACGAACCTGTAATAATTCCATTGTGCTGAACATCAGGTTGGCCGGTCACGTAAGCTTGTGGAATTGATGAATGAGTATCGGTGCCATGGCTGCAAGCTTATTAGAACATGTAATAATTCCAGTGTGCTGAACATCAGGTTGGCCGGTCACGTAAGCTTGTGGAATTGATGAATGAGTATCGGCGCCATGGCTGCAAGCTTATTAAGCTTCTCTCGCCATAAGGTCAAGCCAATCCCAAACACCCCTAATTTCACAAAAAAGTCTAAATTGCAAAATTACATAGACGCATCTATGTGGCTCAGATTGATTAACAATCGAGAAAAGCGGATACACCCGCCATGGTTCCATCATTCTCATTTCTTAAAAACCAATTGACAACGCGATAAGTACATTTTTATATGTATATAAAAGCCCCCCATAAACAAAGAAGCAAACAAAAAATTTCCAACTAAAAATACATACCAGCTTTGGGCTACTACCGTATGCACGATCATTATTAAGATGTTCGGAAACACATTGAAGGCATTTAATGCCAGTCCCGGTCTGACCTGGGTTTACAGTATACGACCTAATGTTGCCGCAATCCAACCTGATACAAACCCTCATGCTGTTACTCCTTACCCGCGACTACAGCTTATAGCAACCACAGTGTATATAGAGCACATGCCATACAAAAGTGACACACAATGTATGCACATACAAAAGGGGATCAAACACCGTCATGACTGCAAACACCGCCATGGCTGCAAACACCGGTTGCATTTGTTTAAATGCCATCCGAGATGTCTGACCAAGATACGGGTACAATTTGTTTTTCATTGATCATATAGCATCACATGTATACTGATTAAACATGTAAGCCATTAGCAAGCTTACCCCGCCAATTGTCACACACCCATCACAATCGTCACACGGCATGGATAGCGGTAATGAAAGGATGGGTGGCATTGAAGAATTTGGTGAAGAATTGCATAAGCCTTAAAAAGTAACCTTATCAGATTTAGAAAAACTAAGTACGCTCATAAGGTGGGAATATACACTAAGCCAATCACCCCTAACAGAATAACGAATCCCATATAAAAAAGCACCGTCGAACATTGAAAACTTTTTTCACATACTCTATCTCTTGATACAATCGGATCGCCAGCAATTTGAATACAGCTGATATAATCCGTTAAGACAACTCATAGTTATTTTAGTGTGTATGTTGCACTTAGTTTACGTAGTAGTTTAATGTACATGTGAGTATAGCAGTTGTGTCATATGCGCTTCCTTCGAGGAGTGTTGTGGAAAATCATTTGAAATTCAGATAATTATAAGAAAAAGAGATTATAAACCTAGCCCGAGACCATATTTTTAGGTTGATTATTCAACTGATCAGGTGAATACAGAGCAGCAGCAGCCATAATCGAGTCACTCGAAACCATCTCATCACCACTTTCACCCCTCTGCATCATCTTTCTCAACAAATATGTAATAAATTTGGCTCAGATTAGAGGTTGCTGAGGCAAGGATTTCTCGCACTATGCCATCCTTCCACTATCCACGGCAACACAACCTAGTCGAAAGATCATCACAGCCAACTAAAATTTGATTATCAAACGATTTGGATCGGGTATAGGCCGGGCGGGTGCATTAAATGTTTAACCCGAGCAATCCGAAGATTAAATGTTTAACCCAAGGGTACCACAATATTTTCAAGATAAAAATGCTAATCATGTCCAGTAGGCACGTACCCTTCAACAAATTCATAATAAATTTGGCTCAGACTAATTGATGTCGTGGCTGCGCTCATGGAGGTTGCTGAGGCGAGCAATTCTCGCACTCTGCCATCCTTCCACTATCCGCGGCAACACAACATAGTCGAAAGATCATCACAGCCAAGTAAACTGCAATCAACATTCAGCCATATAACCCGGGGCAAGTTACCTTGGCTGCAACAATAATCACTTTCTTCACTCGTTCAAATGCTTATCATCAGAGATATAGAACGCCCCCTATATAAAACAACTTTAACAAAAAGAATCATACTATCAGTTGTTTCTAACACATAAATATAAACCCCTATTCAAATTCTGTGTAAAACCCTAATTAACAAATCCCCAAAAATGGCAACGAAACACTACTATTAAAGTCAACAACCAAACCTCTAAATCATAACAAAACCTTAATTTGAAATTAAATATTTTCAATATACCTTTCTATTATAGATTGTAACTCAACTCTCTGGCAATATACAACGCCGCACACCATGAACGGCGGCAACGAATATGTAGATGGTGGTATAACTTTTGATGTCGGTATCTTATGTGATGGTATAGATCTTGGAATCGACACGATAGAATCATCGTATATGCTTCGTGTGTGTTTTTTGGTTAACATAAACAGTATGTGTTTGGTGCGTGTTTTGTGAGAGGAGAAACAAACACGTATGGTACACGTGTCTGCTTACTTGATTTTGGACTCATGTTTCGTAAGCTTACTTTTTCTAGCTTCATTTAAAATTAATAAGCTGTAAGACGTCTATATAAACGGAAACAAACACCACCTTACTTTACACCTTATTTAGCAGCTTATGAGCTTATTCAATGTAGCTTATATATCATGTCCCATTCGCAATATATAATAAGCTCATAAGGTAAAAGACCCACCCCCTTACTTTACAACTTATTTAGCAACTTATGAGCTTATTCAATGCGACTTATATATCATGGCCCATTTGCAAGATAAAAGAGCCAGTAAAGGTAAGAATCACCAAACACCAAGCAACACAAAATTTATAAAGAGTACCTTGTTTAGCTAAAGCTCATTACGCCCAAAAAACAACCAGCAAAAGCAACGATTACCAAATACCCAACAACACCAATTATAAGCACCTTCGAGTTTAATAAAATCATACAGAGTGAATACCAATCACCCAGCCAATACCAAACATCCTTTTGCAGCTCGTAAGCCTATCCTCATCGTCACACACCCATGATCATCACACGGCATGGATAGAGCGAGAGATGAGAGAGATCTCCCATATTAAAAAAAATAGATCTGTTGGTGCTAATTTAGATTTGGTGGTGGTGACGATCTGTGTGTGTTTTTTTCCTTGTTTTGTATCAGTGATTGTGCGGAGGAAGGAGAAGAGGGGCACGTGGAAGAACAGGTCGTAATAAAAAATTAGATGGAGGACACGTAGCCGGGTCAGCCGATGGACGGGTAACGATGGGTTCCGGCTACTCTCCGGCTGGTCGACCCGGTCGAAAACCCAAGCATTAAATGCGTATTTAATGTGGACACACTGCATTTTAATAAAATGCCTCGGGATGACAATCTCCCTCTTTAATATATATGTATAATTTTTTAAACACAGTAAGTCGACCGACATTTTCTTTTTCAAACCAAACATTTTTAAACTAAAAAACCTATCTTTTTTACACTATTTATATCTCTTACATTTTCAATACACATTACTTTCAATTTCTCAACACGCAAACTATAAACCAAAAAATCTCATGGCTTATTCTCTCCCTCATACCATCGAAGAATTTAAAGCGTACATTCAGAAACAATGTGATGACGACGATGCGGCTCGTCAGGAAGCTATTATCCCGGCTGTTTGAGCCAGCAAGGGTAGCAAAAGAAGATTTGAGAAAACAATATGCGGAATGCAAAGACATTTCGCCAGAAAGATGTGTTTTGATTGACAAATTTTTGAGCGATGAAGGATGGAAATATTACGAGGTTAAGAGCACGTTGTGGAAATGTGTGTCAGAAATACAAGATAATATTAGTCACAAAATCCGTTAGATGCACAAAGAAAACAAATAGGATGATTTGTGTTTTTGTATCGTATCGTAATTTGTATTTTTAATTCAATGTCGTATTTTTTTATGTAACGGGGTTTTTTTTGGAAGATATCTATAAGAAATCAAATGAAATGATAGAGGAAATGATCTTCGTCCTTTATTTCATTTGGCTTCTATTGAGGTAAATTTACGTGGGCTGCTTGGGCTTGGTAAAAGTGACCTCAGCGGTGATAAATGTTGAGTTCAGCGTGGTTCCTCCGGAGCTTGGTCCTTCGTCTCCTAGCTGAAAGTAAGAAAGAGCATTGTTAGCTCGCCCCGGGGTGTGAATCCGAGACCAACTCCGCCGTAAGAGTAAGTATGGTGGTATGAGATAAATGCGGAGAATATAAAGTGTGGTCCGGAGTAAGTATTGTGTGTATCGTCTTGGGGAAATGAGCCCTCTCTTTATACTATTTGGGATTCACTACAAGACATTATCTGTGGGGCTCTCTCTTGGTACGACCTGTCGGTTGCATGCCATTCCAAGGACAGTGGTCCTTCGTAAGGACTGTACATTTTGTCGGGTTGTTCCTTAGGTGTTGTTGCGCTAGGACGGAGCTAATAACTCCAGACCTGATATGTCCTTCGATATACCAGCTTCTCCAGAATTCTGGTGGTGACTCCGGACCTGACTTGTCCTCTGACAAGTCAGCATCTCCGAAGCGTTTGTTTAGTTAAGCCCGTGTTAGTTTAGCAGAAGCATCTTAAGCCACATTTATCTTTCGGGTGTTCCGGGGGATACTATACCTCATCATGTCCCCCCAGTCTAGTATCTGCCAAGCTAGCTTGTCAGTGCTAGACTTAAATGTGCTTTGCGTCATTAATGTCGTGCTTTTGCGAACGTGGCTTACTTTTTGTCCATATGTTTTCTTTGCAACGTGTCATGTGATAATTCTCAGTCGCCGCTTCCTTTCCTTCTTTCTTTATAAATAGCAGCCCTCTTTTTACTTTTTGTTTTACCCCTGCTATAGTAAAAAAACACATTATTTCCGGAGCTATCATTTTTGTTTTTGGCCGCTGCTTACTTTGCTACGGATTCCTCCCTTTCCTAGGTACCTTTAAAAAAGATATGGATCTTTACCAGTTCATTCAGTTACTTTTACTAGCTTCACGATTGTAATTTGGTTCTACCCTTGGCGCATTGCTTGCTGCTTTTCCTTTCTTGCTGCTGTTTGTCTCTTCCACCGCTGGTCTTGTTTTGATACCCACCGATACTTCCTGATTGAGAAATTTCAACTTTATGGTTGGCAATCCTGTTAACACCTCTACTTTGGAGTTTATAATTTTTGGGAGGTGTGTGATTCAGAATCTATGGAATGGGGCTGTTGCATCTAAGATTTCTTCTTTGTACTTTATCTCCTACTCCGTTACTGATGTCTGGCTCCCTTCTACCTGAGCAACCAATGTTAATGAATCAATGAAGTCGTGCAAGTCTTTCATACCTTGATTAATACAGGCGGCTAGCCCTGCCAATAATGCCTCATAATCCATGACATGGTTGGATGCATGAAATTTTAGAAGAATGGCATACGAATGCATCTTTTACTCTGGACTAACTAGGATAATTCCTACACCTGAACCTTCTTCAATTGTTTCTTTGCCTACATACAACCGCCAAGCCCTTGGTGTTGGGGTTGATTTTACTTTAAGCTTCTTGCTTAGGGTGAATGTTCCTTCTTCATTTATGTTTGGTGTTCCCTCTACTTGTTCTCCTTGACCGAAGAACTTCTTCATTACTAATCCTTCAGCTTCCTTTCTTGGGATATACGAGATGTCATATGTACGTATTTCAGCAGCCCATTTTGCTAATCGTCCTTCTTTTCAGGAGAGTTTTAGTATTTCTTTTATTGGTCCATCGGTTACCACCTTAACCTTATGCTTTCTAAAGATTGTTCTCAAGGATATTGTTGTGTGAATTAGTGCTTGTACCCTTTTTTCGTTGGGGTGTAGCATATCTCCATTCCTTGCAGAGGTCGGCTCACATAGAAAACTGGTATCTGGATTCCTCCCCTTTCTATCAGTAGTGCAGAACTTATCCATCCTTTATCGTAGACATAACATCAGAGTCTCTCCTTCTTTAGGAATGGCCAATGTTTGCAACTTGCCTAATTTTCTTTTTATCCTTCGGAGAGCTTCTTCAGCTTCATTCGTCCATCCAGCTTCTTTTGATGTCTCCATCCTTGTTCGGACCTCATGTAGGGGGTGTTTTAGTTCCGCAAGCTTCGGGATGGACTTGTTAATGGCTGTTAGTTGTAGGAATAAGCTTCGTATTTGATTTGGACTTCTTGGGGTGGGGCTTAGGATGATTGCCTGTATTCTTTCAGGGTCTGCTCTTAGTCCTTCTTCTGTTACCATGTGGCCAAGGAACTTTCCCTCCTTTACTTCGAACGAAGACATGGTCGGATCAATCTTGATATTTACTTTTCTAAATTTTCTTAGCGTTTCTTTAACATCCTGAATTAGGTTCTGCTCACTTTTGCTTTTTATTACTATGTCCTCCAAGTGTATTTCCACGTTTCGTCCTCTTTTCGGCTAAGACCTTTTCCATCATCCTCTGAAGTGTAGCAGCGGAGTTCTTTAATTCTTTCGGCATATGAGTGAAACAATATACTCCTTC
Organism: Tanacetum coccineum; assembly: GCA_026074375.1. NCBI lineage: Eukaryota > Viridiplantae > Streptophyta > Magnoliopsida > Asterales > Asteraceae > Tanacetum > Tanacetum coccineum. Next base: position 11,031 of record BQNB010036427.1, on the reverse strand, counting down.
TTCCGTATGGAATCCAGTCTTTTCTTCGTCATCTTCTGCCATTCTTATTTGGTTGTATTCCTTTGAAAGTCGGAGGAAAAATTTGTACGGGTATCCCATTAAAGATGCTAGCTCTTCCCCTTCTTCCGAAAAGGGATACATGTCTTTGGAACAAGCTTTGTTAAGACTAGAGTAATCCATCTGTACTTTCGAGGTTCCATTTGCCAGCTTGATTGGTATCGCATTGGTGATCCACTCGGGGCGTCGAACCTTTCTAATTAGTCCTTCCCCTAACCAATGGAACACCCTTTATTTCATTACTAGTCTTCCTTCAGGTGCCACGGGTCGTCTCTTATGAACCACGGGTTCAACAAGGGGATATATTTTTAATTGATGCTCCATGACAAACCGTAGAATGGCTGTACTTTCTGATCCAGTCCATGCGAATACCTCTATGTTTTCCCGTAGAATGCCTGCCATTAACTGCTTGCAATTGGTTGTCAACGTGGCTCCCATCGTCACATACTGGTCCAGACATTCATGGCTGATGGTAAATACTTCTTCTATGTCCTCCTTGTTTCGTGTTTTTTCAATCGACACCGGACCTGAACCAGGCCTTCTTCTGGAGTTACTTCTCGCTCTTAAGATTGCTTGTTCCCTTATCATGGACGTTTGCTCTTCAGGTTGACGCCACTGCACCTCCTTCCACGATCCTTGTACCCTCTCTAAGTGTTTACATTCTCGCATGGTCTCTTTACTAGTTTCCATTGTTACAACTCTTTGGTTAGTGGGGAATTTAATCATAGAGTGAATGGTTGAACCCACCGCTCCGAGGCTTCTCATTCTGGTCCTTCCTATTATGATGTTGTATGGTGAATAACATTTTATTATTGCAAACTCTATTAGCACCGTCTTACTTCTTCCTTTATTTCCTATGGTTACTCGAAGACTTATTAACCCTAGGGGGTGATACATTTCTCTAGAAAAGCCTATCATTGGAGCCTTGCTTCTTCTGAGCCTTGACCGGACGTTGATATCAAGGTTTCTGAAGCAGTGTTCATACATGATTTTTCAATGAACTTCCACCGGACGTTGATATTAAGGGTTCGTCCGTTAATTGACTCTAGGGGATTGCTGGGAAGGCGAGTTCGTTTATTAGACCGGACCTTCCTTCTTCAAAGGGTCTCTTGCGGTTTCCTTCTTCCCTTATCATGTTTATGATTTTCATACCCTTCCTTCTCTGGTTCCCATTCCGCTGATTGTTCCGGCGGATGTCCTTCACTATATGATCCAACTTCCCTGAGGCCATGGCTTCCTCTATTTGCTTTTTTAACTGATAACAATCTTTATTGTTGTGACCTCTGTCCCCATGGTAGTCACATAATTTATTTAAGTTTTGCTTTTTAGGAGTTCCGATTAAAGGCGGTGGTTCGGGGAAGCTCATACTTTCTATGACGAGGATCTCTTTTGGAGTCTTGATAAGTGGGGTGAAAGTATCTTTTCGTGCTTCTCTTAGGCCGCCCCTATTTCTAGCTTTTTCGGATATTCTAGACCATGCCGGACGAACGTACCTTTTGTCTCCTTGGGAAGGACGAACCATTTCTGCTGACCCAGTGGCTACTTCTCCCTTAATGAACGCCCTAACCCTCTTAAACATTTCATCCACCGTCTTGGGTATCTTGTCGTTAAGCTTCTTAGCGAGTTCCAGACGACCATGGCCATGCATAAAAGCTGAGATGCGTAAGATCGGAGGAACCCCCTTTATGTGTGAATTTTTGAACTTTAACCGGTCAATGAAAGCTTGCAAGCCTTCATTATGCCTCCTCTTGATGCCGTGAATTTCAGTCGGGTTTTTAGCATATCTTTTTTGTTGTGAAAATTCTTTTAGGAATTTCTGGCTTAATTTCTTAAAACTATCCACACTTTTAGGGTCCAGACCGTCAAACCAATTTCGTGCCACTCCACCTAGGGTTTGGCGAAACATTTTGCACCAAACAGGCATCGGCCATTCCTCTTGCTCGGCCGCCGCCAATAAGATACCCAAGTGATCCTCATGGTCTTGATTACCTTCGTATACCCTGATATTCCAGGGGAGTTTCGCCCTCCTATGATATTTGAAGCGAGTAATTCTTTGTGTAAAAGGGGCGGGTTTAGGCCTTTTGTACGGTGAATTCAGGTCTTCATAAGCATCTTCCGAACCTTTTTCATATTCGGAGTTTGAGCTTGCCTCTTGGTGTCCGGACCTTTTTCTTCCGGGTTTGGATCTTTCCTTTCTAACTTTCTCATTGGTCATGCTTCGGTATTCCAGCCTTCTTGACCTTCTTAAGTGTGTAGATTCTTGGTTTTTGAAGGGAGTTTTCTGACTTTTACTGGCGAAGCGAGTTTGTCTGTAGGTGTCAAACGTGTCGGAGGATTCGAGAGGGAATCGATCAGAAAACCCCTTGGCTAGTGACAAGGCCGGAGCTTCTTTATCAGAATCAACATAGGCTAGTTTTCTTGGTGTGGCTTTTATCTTGGCTTGTTGGTCATGCTCTTTGATCATGGTTCTTAATACATCAACGTTTTCTTTGATAAAGGCCGGAGAAGGAGAAGAGGTTTTTTGCGTTTGTAAGACTGGTTCGGTAGGTTCCCCATGGGTTTCCGTTCCTACGTCCCTTGTCGCCGCCCCTTGAAATTCCTCCTCCATAGGTTACGAGTCAACCATGCCTTCTTTGGTTTTTCTTCTTTTGGGTAGATTGGGATGCCGGGTCCTACGGATGGCGCCAAATGTTGAGGTAAAATTACGTGGGCTACTTGGGCTTAGTAAAAGTGACCTTAGCGATGATAAATGTTGAGTTCAGCTTTGGCTTAGTAGAGGAGAAGTGACACCTTTCAAATTTTATTAACCCGATGTTAAATGTTGGGGTTCAGCTTGGTTCCTGTGTCGGAGATTTGAGGTCCTTCGTATGCCTAGCTAAAAGTAAGAGAAAGAGCACCAATTAGCTCGCATTGGGGGGTGAATGACCGAGAGCCGCAACTCCGACGTAAGAGTAAGTATGGTGGTATAAGATAAATGCGAAGAATATAAGATATAAAGTGGGTCACGTAGTAAATATGTGTGTATCAGGTCTTGTGGAAATAAGGCCCTCGGTCTTAATGATATTTGGGGAATTCACTACAAATTTAATGTTGGGATTCTTAGATTTTAATGTGAAACAACAAAATATAAGATTGAAACAAGAAGGACTTTAGAGAGAAAAAGGACGCCGTGTAATACGACAATAAGAGAGTCTTGAAGATGTGAGTGGAGAGATTTGAAGAATTCTTGCAGCAAGATGCTGTACGTTATAAGGATATAAGATGGAAGTTGTTCTTATGAAGTGATGGGATGTATATGCGAAATGTTCCTCTTTAATATGGCAAAGATTTAAGATTGGTTTGTATATTTATCTCTTATTGTATGTAAGTCATGAGTCTCTCCCCTATATAAAGAGATCATTAGCATAGCTTTGTACTATATCAATCCATAGAATACATCGACGATAAGAGTCGAATGTAAGGTGTGTGTGTGTGTACACAAAGTTAGTTAGTTAGTTAGTTAGTTAGGTAGCACGCTCTAGTAGTTGGTGTGTGATACCCAGTTATATGTTGGGTAAGATGTGAGGAACGTTCAATGAAGAAAAACCATGTTTGAGTAAATATTGCTTTTGCTAGTATAATTCGCTGCGTGTTCAGTATTATTGTTAAAAGACTCTCACTTATTGAGCTAAATGTTAGATTTTCTGACGATGTGGATTTCAGAGCTTGTCGGCTCGTACGATCTAGTGGTATTCAAGGTTTTTGTATTGGATCGAAGAATGAAGAGAAGAAAACTAAAATACGTATTGGTTGTCTAAGGTTCGGTATTCTTTTCGTGGGCAGCCAGTTGCGTGTCGAAGAATGAAGAAGAAAACTAAAATTCGTATATGGTTTCTAAGTTCGTATTTTTCTGGGCAGCCAGGGTAAAACAGTCATAACTCATTCGTTAACCGTTGGATCGTCACGAAATTTTAACTGGAGGTTCTATACACATATAGGTACGATCTGATCGGAGCAATCTTTGATTTGAATCCTCAAATTAAAGCGTTTTTTAAGTTTTTGTTTGATGTTATCCTTGTCTCGACTAGCTTTGGTGAGTTGATTCTGGATCAACGATGAACCCTAGTCGAGATGGACATGACTTGACATGCTTAAGTCGATAGAAACAAGCAAGATGTATGTTGGGTTTCAAAGTATTAATGACACTTTCTTGTTGATTAAATGTCGCTAAAAATTATGGGAGGAAGGAGATCAAAGCAAGATATCATCAATACTGTTGGGACGATGGGCTTAAAAGGTTTAGAGACATCATGGAATAACAGTAGGTTGATTAAGAAGTCATGGGGTTTTGGATGTCTAAAGTTATTATAAAGAATTAAGGAAGTTCAAGCTTTTTATGAAGGTACTGCTAAAGTTCATAAAGGTACTGATGAAGTTCTTAAAGGTACTGCTCAAGAATATGAAAGTACTGCTGGAGCAAATCTAAGTACTGCTGAGGTATATGAAAGTACTGCTCATTCATTATTCAAGGTACTGCTCCCTATATTAAAGTACTGCTCGTTGTGATCAAAGTACCGCTGAAAAGATCAAAGTACCGCTGTTGTTTGTGAAAGTACCGCTAGTGTTATCCGATATCTTAGAACGTACTGCTTGCTTTATCAGATATCGGGTAATACATGAATTTTGGTTTTTGGATGGATTTGGATCTCGAATGCTTCGTTTAAGGGGAAGTTAACGGATTGATTTTTAAATGTTCTTAAACATTTAAAAGGCTCATTTTTGGAGATTATTTGAAGAGGTGATTACGAAGACGATTGATTATCACTTATTTGATGTTGTAGTTGAGTTTCACAGGTGCGTGTCTTATCATATCTTAAAGTATAGTTTTGCTGGCTATGACTTTAAAGATAACTTGTTCGTGCTTAAATGATGTGACGAAGACTTGTCAAAATCTAGCAAAGGTGTGTGATCTAACTTATGGTGCTTAATGCTCACATTTGCTATCACTTAGTATGTGTCTCATAGAAGATGAGGATTTTGTCAAGAGGTTGCGATCTACTTATACTTCCTGGTCTTAGTATGAGTTTGACGTCACGTGGATAAACAAGACATAAGACACAAGTTTGGTAAAATCTACTTCTTCATCAAATTTGTTATACTCAGTTTTCTTCATCAGTAATCATTACGTAGAGCCTACAGAGTTCGAGATTCAAGAGATGGTAAACATATTAGTTTCATGGGAAGCTTATTGTTAAAATGTTTAACCATCTACATGCACCACTTGAGGGGAAGTGTTTCATTACTACTGCTGATCTTTATTACTACTGCTAGTTTATATTTCTACTGCTCAAAGTCATTTTTTGTATTATGCTTCATGGCTGGTATTTTGAGTATTGGAAGGCTGGATTAGTAGTTGTGGTATATGGTTTGTAGCTGTTATGATCTAAGTTGCATTTCTACAGAAGACCCCTATTAGATGATTACAAAAAGGGGAAGAAGATTACAGGTTTATTGATTTGCAGTTTATTATGTGTGTGTGCTCTGAATATAAGTTTAAGGGGAAGATTATCTACAAAGGGAGATTTTGTTTCATTTCAGGGAGATCCGATGTACATGCAATTCCGGGGAAGCTTTGGATATATGATGAAGTTCGTACTGAGACTTTGTTTGTTGTTGTCATATCAAATAGGGGAAAGGATTGTTGGGATTCTGATTTGATGAGACAAACAAATAAAGAATGGAACAAGAGGATAAAGGAAAAAGAACCTAAATCGGCATAAAAGATTCTTTAATGCTGGTGGAGCACTGAAGAATCTAGAGACTATAGTGTAAGTTTAAGATGGAAGATTTCTTATGGAAGATAGAAGGATATCAGAAAATCAAGTTTAATATGGAAAAAGATTGTTTTTTTTTTTTTTTTTTTTTTTTTTTTTTTTTTTTTTTTTTTTTTTTTTTTTTTTTTTTTATTTGTTTTATACTTATTTTTTCCTTCTTAAGTAAGTCACTGATTAAATCCTCCCTATATAAAGAGATCATCGACAAGGTTTTTTACCATATCATTCCATAGGAAAAACTGTTGATGAGAGTCGAAATAGTAAAGGTATGTGTGTGTGTCACAACGTTTAGTTAGATAGTTAGTTAGTTAGTACACATAGTCGTTGGTTGTAGCCCCAAGTTTATACTAGGGGTATAGGAGAACGTCAATGGAAGAAAACCTTGTTTGATAATATTGCTTTCTTATTATTCCGCTGCGTGTTCAGTATTATCTGTAAAACTATCCTAGATGAGCTAAAATGATTTTCTACACATAATCCATAGGGCTCTCTATTGGTATGACCTGTCGGTTGCGTGTCATTCCAAGGTCTAAGTGGTCCTTCGTAAGGACTGTACCTTTTGTCGGGCTGTTCCTTAGGTGCCGCTTCACTAGAACGGAGCTAATAACTCCGGACCTGAAATGTCCTTTGACATACCAGCTTCTTCGAAATTCTGGTGGTGACTCCGTGACTTGTCCTCCGACAAGTCAACATCTCTGGAGCGTTTGTTTAGTGCAGCCCGTGTTAGTTTGGCAGAAGCATCTTAAGCCAGATTTATCCTTCGGGTGTTCTGGGGGATACTATACCTCATCAGCTTCTTTATAAATATCCACAAAAAAAACCCCGTGATTGAATGAATAAAACTTCATATTCTACTTTGTATCTTCCTTGCTGTAAACTAGGGTGTAATCGAGTCAAGTCGAGCTCGAGCTTGACTTTGCTTGAGCTTGGCTTGAGAATTTTAAAGTAGGCTTGATCTTGGGCTGATGCTTGCGAGATCAAATATCATGCTTGAGCTGGCTCAAAGTAAGCTCGATCTCGGCTCGAAAAGCTTGAAATAATATATAAACATTAAATTGATTTCCTAACTCATTAATAAATTCAAGAAAATACACGATAAACTCAAGAGCAAAGAACTTATACAAAAGATTCAAAAGAATTAGTGTATAAATTGTTCTTCTACAAATATTTAATTATTGTACCCATATTTACTTTAGTCTTAAGGTCGTGCATTTGAATATGTATAATAAAAATATACATGTACTTGAAGGCTCGAAAAGCTCGATAAAAGCTCGAGCTCGGCTTGTTATGTGTTTCGAGCTCATTTAATAGGTTTGGGCTCGGGATTGAGCTCGATAAAAGCTCGACTCAATCGAGCCAAGCTCAAGCTCAAGCTCGAGTTGCTTGATAAAATCTTGACTTGTTTGCACCGCTAGCTGTAAATAAATTTTTATTCATTTAAATAAAAATAGAAGTTACAATACCAAGTTTAAAAACAATACGAAAACACAATAGTCCTATTTGTTTTTTTACATGCATCCAGACAAATTTATTATTCATTTGATGTTATTTTTTGTTGCCTTTCTAAACAAAGCATTATACATCTCGTAATCTTTATCAGATTCTTGTTTCAAATAAGTGTCAATCAAAACACGTTTCTCGTGTGGAATTTCACTGCATTCATCGTATGCTTTTCTCATATCATCTTTAGCTATGCTTGCATTCTCGAATTCAACGGCTAAGTTCCTAACTCCTCGATTTGTTGTCGAACCGTAGCTTTGATTTCATCGATGGTATGTGAAAACGAACAAACCATTTAATTTTTTTAGAGGTTATGAAATACTAGATGAAAATGCATAAAATGTATATAAATTGTGTATAAAATGATCAAATAAATGAAGTATTTATAGTGTTAAAATTTAAAAGTTTGAAAAGGTTTTTTTTATTAATCCAAAGGTATAAAGTTTACTTTTTGATTGTGTATATACTCGGTCGAATTCCCGAGCTATTCATTTTTTCCCTCGACAGACCGACAAAGACCGAAGGGTCGCATTGGCGGGGACCAGGTCTACAGTGGGCCGACCGGCCAGGACGATCAACCACTGCGCCCAGCCTCAAAGGAATACTCAAAAAGATTTTAGATTAAAGTTCAAAATATATTCTTGTATTTTGCTTATTTTAACACCATATATCATTGTCAGAAAAGTTAGGATATTTACATTCGGTGAACATGGAGTGGTTCGGGATGATTTTTGGTTAAAACTGAACCCCGAATTGAAAACTTCGGTTTTTAGTTTTTTCGGTTTCATTTTTTCAGTTTTTTCATTCATCCGGTTCGATTTCGGTTTTTTGTTTCAATTTTGATTTACCGATAAATAAACTAGTTAATTATAAACCATTATAATTCTGAACATATTTCGTAATCCTTTAGATTTCAATAAATACAAAAATAATAACTAGCAAGTAGTCAAACATAGAAGTTATGTTTTCTAGCAACATTATTCCAATGAAAATAACATTAGCATAATATTTTGATAGTGTATCAATATCAGTAGCCCAAGTAAACTAAATACACGCTCGGATCAAATCCAATACAACGACCTATTAACACCCTCCTGATGGAAGCTCCACCACACACCCAGGCCACATTTGGCCTGATAGCTTCTCCTCTACGCATGAATACACATGTAGAGGACCGTTGCTCCCAACTGTCACTAATGGTTAAGATGTACCATCCGAAACCTGACAGTGGGACACGCGACAAGCACAATCCCGTACGAGCCAAGAAGACAACACCACATGTCCTCCTTGTCTGTTCATCGGATGATCAATGCGCGGCCTCCCTAAAGCTCTTGATCATTCCTCGTTCACCTCTAAACCTTACATGCCTCACTATAAATAGAATGCATCCCTCACAACTTCACTATGTAAGTTCATACACTTGGACACAATCGTTATACACAGTAACACCCATACATTATAATGATGGTTTGTTTAAGTGTTGCTCGAGCCTCATGATCTCAATCATCTCTTCGGGTCCTTACCTTTTAACACGGGAAACCAAACAACACAACCATCCCAAATATTTCTCTAAACATGGTTTACATATCATACGTAAACACGACGTCATCCGTTAAAGACATGATACAAAATAACCAGATACTTTAGCCTATTTTCACTCGTTTTTTTACCCAAAAAACTCGAAAATCTCTTTTTCTATTCTTCTTGCACAAAGTACGTTTTGTATACACCATCTTTTTGAAAGCATTTTTACCCTTTGCCCGGTTTATTTGGCCCCATATACGACGAACTTTGGTTGCTATCGACTGTGACATTCATTTAAATAATACGTAGTAGTACGTTTTGTATACACCATTTTTTGAATATCATAAACGGATCCTAGGATTTGATAAAAGTGGTTTTCTACTAATGATGTCACATTATTCATAAAACAAACATCGTGCTTGATGGAAAAGCCGTTAGCTAACAAAACCAACAAGATGCAATAAACGCATACCTCTTTAATTCATCGGTTTTAATGGATCAAAAACCTCATATACATCAAATACAACAAGCCAAAACATAGATTATAACTAAAGTAACAATGTTCCATGATATTATTTCATGACTCACATAGGTTGCTTCATCAAAACTAGAACATTATTACAAACTTATAATCTCATGGCCCGAAACTTTACACCGGCAAAGAGGGCAAGAATTATGGAGAGCAAGCCATTTCGTAATACAATCGAAATGATAGACATGACCACAAGGTGCTTGCTTACCGTTTGTACACGACGAATGAAAACCCTCCATGCACACGGTACAAACACCTAATGGATCCACAACACTTGGCATCGCAAAAACGTGTACTTGAACTTCCTCGGGCGACGGCGATTTAGGCCTTTTCATGGTCGTGGTTGTGGTCGTAACATTATGATAATCTTCCATGGTTAAAGATAGGTCAAGATCAAAGGAATCATCCATGTTAGTAGTATTGAAATATTGGGACTTGTATAAAGTTATAAAAGTGATCTCGATGTTATAGTCAAGAAATGAAAATGAGATGTCTATATATAAATATCAAAAACGTCAACATGCCTATATAATTACTAAACTATACAATTATTGGGGGAGCTCATTTATTGAATGCACCCGACCCGACCCGCCGGGTTTTTTAATTTTTTTTTTGTTTTAGGATTTTTTAATTATTGGGGGAGCTCATTTAAGAGCATTGATTGCACACGACCCGACCTGACCCGCCGTTTTTTTTAAAATTTGACCCGACCCGCCGGTTTAAAAAAAAATTTGTTTTAGGATTTTTTTTAATTGTTTTTAGGGCCGACCCGGTCCGACCAGTTTTTTTTTTTTTTTAAACAAAATTATTTTAGAATATTTTTTAATTGTTTCGACCGGTTTTTTTTTTTTTTTTTAAATTTGTTTTAGGATTTTTTTAATTGTTTTTAGGGCCGATCCGGTCCGCCCGGTTTTTTTTTAAACAAAATTATTTTAGATTTTTTTTTAATTGTTTTTAGAAATGTCCAGTTGACCCGCCGGAACCCGGTCGCCGGCACAACGGTCTCTGACGTTTGTTTTTTCTTTAATTTTTTTAAAAAAAAAATTATTTTTAAAATTATTTTTATTTTTTTAGAAAGATATAAACTTTGTTTTCTTTTTAAAAACCGTTCTCGCATTTTTTAGTCCTCATTGTTTTTTTTTAATAAATATTAACAGAGCGTACCCGCGCATCTTTGCTAACGTTCCGCAGCGAAGCCGGGCTATACTATCAAAACGTCAAATGCCTTTATACTATAACGACAAAAATATAAGTGTAATAGTGCAAAATCGTCTTTATGGTTGGATATATTGCATGTTTCGTCCTTATAAATTTGAAAGTTCAAGCGGCGTTTTTGTGGGGAAACTTTGAGTCCGATTTGTTCTTCACTAAACTGAAATGACTAAAATACCCTTGCATTTCCTTTTTCAAAATTTCTTATTTTTAAGAGTATTTTAGTCATTTCAGTTTAGTAAAGGACGAAATCGAACCCAAGGTTTTTCAAAAGGACGCTGCTTGCATTTTTCAAGCCATAAGGATCAAACATGCATTTTGGCTAAACCACAAAGACGATTTTTGCATTTTACTACCAATTTTATCGTTATATGACTTTTGATATTTTAATAT
>BQNB010036426.1:0-50145 GCA_026074375.1 Tanacetum coccineum | reverse complement strand
ACCGAATAATCAACAAACTTAGGGTAACTCTCTTAAGTAAAATAAATTTTACAAAAGAGGTGCGCCTTTTTCGTAAGTGGCACAAATGGTGAAAAAATTTTAATCTTTGGTTTGAGAACTTATTTATGGATAATACTTCAATTGAAAGTATTATTTGTTGGTGTTCTTTTACCAACTTGGTTAATTTTTTATTCCTTAATGAATTCACAAGAAAAATCAAAAAATCTGGAAGAGCAAATATTTTTGTAATTTCTTATTTAATAATCTTCTACTTATACTAAAAAGAAAAGAAAAATATTTTTTTACTTTTTGTATTTTAAATTTTTTTGTATTTTTGATTTTCTCAAAAGCGTAACTTTCGAAGACGAAAGGTTCTCCAAATCACGATCAACAAACTTCAAATGAAAGAATCTTAATCACAAATCCCCGGCAACGGCACCAAAAATTGATGTGATTAATAATATACGTAATAATATCCAAAGTATAGAAAATTCCAAAACTACCATTGAGGACAAAAGTAGTAGGAAAAATCTTACAAAAATACTACACGTTTTAACCGGTAAGTGATTACCGGGTCGTTTTCCCAAAGATTTAGAGTAAATTGCAAAAATCGTCCCTAAAGTTTAGCCAAATTGCATGTTTCGTCCCAAATAGTTTGAAAGTGCAAAAATCGTCCCTAATGTTTAGCCAAATGCAAACATCGTCCCACATGGTTTAGCCAAATTGCATGTTTCGTCCCTTAGGTTTAGCCAAATTGCATGTTTCGTCGTTAACGAGGGACGATTTGTTGCAAAATAGTTTAATTTTGGGACTATCTATGCACTTTCAAACTATTTGGGACGACACATGTAATTTGGCTAAACCTTAAGGACGATTTTTGTAATTTACTCAAAGATTTATGAAATTGTGACCACGTTTGTTATTTGGACATTGATTTGAATTGGTTCAAAGATGATTGTTATCTAAAATCCTAAAAGTAAGCAAATACAAGAACAATTAAACCTAACTTTAATAACGGGAACTTAAACTTTAACTAAATATGTAAAACGAGAATCCTAAACGGGACCTAAAAACCCTAAATTATCAAAATTAAGCCTAAAATGATCTCTTTGGTTTTTATAAGTTTTAATTGACTAAAAAGCTAAGGCAAAGAAAACTAGACCAAAAACGAAGGTGTTTAAAGCTAAAAACGTGAAGAAAACAAGAACGGGATTCAATCCCGTTCTTTAAAAAACAAAATTTTGCAATTTTAACCCTACGAATGCAAATCTAATTTTCCTAAGTCCTAAATGTTAAAAGAAAATTTTCTAAAATGATGAATTTTATTTTTCTAAAAGCTGCTTATTATACTAAAAAGCCTAAGACGTATATAAATAATAGATTGTGCAAAGATATATCGGATGAGCTATTTTGCCATTTTTTTACAACTTTTGAAAACACTTAAAAATAAGCTACTTTTGAAAAACAACTATTTTTATAAACCTAAAATAAGCACATAAATAAGCTAAATTAGACAGAAAAGCTTTTTACTCTTAAAGGCTTATAATGCTAACTGTTTGGGCAATTTAAGCACTAAAAAGCAAATGAAAAGGGCTAATAAGCTAAGACAAGCTTAATACTAAACCTAATAAGCAAATTCAAACCAAAATATTTTTAAGCTAAAATGCATATAAGCTAAAAATAAGTTCTAAACCTAAGGAAATAAGCTAAAATAGACTTACACTAACCTAATAAGCTATATTAGACCTAAATAAGCTAGGAAAATAAGCAGATAAGCACAAATAAGCCAAATAGCACTTAAGCTAAAAACTGCATACAAACAGCAAGGGTTGCACTTTTTGAGCTTAAAAATAAGCTCAAAGATGGAACCTTAAGAAGATAAGCTTTATTCCTACTTAAAGCCTGGCCTAAAAGCTACATGAAACAGCTTTTAAAAATCATTTTGAAAATCAATTACTCAATGAAAAAGTGGCTTGAAAATAGCTTATTGTACTTAGTATATGCTGAGTAAACTTTTGAAAAGACAATTAGCAACTTTTGAGCTTAAAGACAGATAAGCAAATGAACTTTTAGGTACAAAATAAGTTGAGAGAGATTGACATTGACCTTAAACCTACTAGTATGCTAAATATCAAGCCCAAACTCCTACAATTACCTTCTGATATTTAAACTAGAAAATGGCTGTTTGCTGTTTATCACTGCTGATGCAGTTTGCACAATAATGACCAAAGCTCAAAACTAACACATGCAGGCTAAAGAGCTAGTTTCTACAACTTTTAAATCACCAAACTAAATGTAAATTGAGCAATTATTCTAAGAAAAACAAACTTAAGCTTATGATGCTAATAGAACTGAGCTTAAACTAACAGAATTAACTATAGCTAAATCACATATATGAAAGCTAATTTAAACCTATAAATTTCCTTAAATCCAATCTTATAAACCTGCAAATGTTAATTTAAACCAATCCTAAGGACCAAATGGCCTTGGCAGTACTAACTTGAGTTAGTACTGCCTTGTGCCAAACACCCCTTAAAAAAGTCTAAATCTATTTTTTAGCTTATGAAGATGAGTTTTAATGCACAAACAGGTTATACCAGATAATAACAAGCTAAAAATAGTCCTAATTAACAGATCTAAGCCACTGAATAAGCAGAACTAATAAGCTACTAATCTATGCTATATTTTTTTTTTGTTGACAGTTTTGTAGAAATTTAAAACAAACTTAAGATCTAACAATCTAACAAACACAATAAGCATAAAACTACTAAAATGAGCATTAATAAGCAAGTTTAAACAGTTAATAAGCAAATCTAAACAATCAATAAGCAAATCTAAGCTAGTAAGAACAGTTTAACTAGAAAATTTAAAATGACAAAAGGTAAATGATGCAGAACCTGAAATCCCAGCTAAACAGGGATTGTTTGCTCAATCAGAGCTTATGTAAACAGCTTATAGCTTATAGCTATAAGCAAAACCAATTCCTAATCTATCCTAACCCTTGACCTTCAAGGACTATTACCCAACTTGATCATCCAGCAGCCATCCAATTCCAAGGGATGATCAAGTTTATAAGAGAGCTTTTAGTAGCTTAAGAGTAGCTTGAGCTTATAAAACAGTAATAAGAGCTTTTTCATTCATTTAGCAAATTAGTAGAAAACAGATTTTAACAAAGGAGATTTAATAGAAAACAACTTTTATTAATAACTAATATTGAGTACAAATCGTTGGAAAGGAAATTACATTAAACTAAAATCTATAAGCTGAAATTACATAAGAAATAAGCTAAATTACAAGCTACTATAAAACTACTCCTAAAATAAGCTAGATTCTCCCTGTAAGTAAGGATGCCCTTGTATTTATAGCAGGATAAGGAAGCTTCCAGGTCTGAATACACGCTCTCTTGGCTTTTGATCTCGTCCCTTCCTTTAATGCCAATCATTGGATCCTTTGTTTGGCAATCCGTGTGTCAAAGTACTTGTGCTTCTTTAGCAAAAGATTTAGTGTAAAATTTCCATTCCTTGTGTGTTTCCTTGACTCCACGTGCCATACCCTTGTCCCGGCTTGACCAATGAGAGAGCTTGATGACGTATCCTTTTGCCAGCGTAGAGCTTGGTATTAGAATCATTGAGCCACGTCATTAATCACATTTTACCCTTTGATTTGAGGCGAGGTAATAGTTGGGAACGACGATGAATAGTAAAAACGGGATTTCCCGCCCTTTTCTTTTCTTTTTATATCTTTATTTGACCCGGGGTTGTGGTTTTGACTTGGGCTTTGGATTTATTAAAATGGAATTGGGCCGGGTGTAAAGATTTAAGGGTTTATGTTTTTGGTTTTATAAGAGATTTAACGACCGTTAGTCCTTAAGTGTTAAAGGACTAACGGTGTTAGGGTTTTAAGGGTTTAGGGACTTTTGGTGAAAATGAGTTAACAATAAGGGCATTTTGGGTATTTTCAAGGGTTTTGTCTTCTTGTGGGTTGACCATTGTTGACCAAGACTTGACTTTGTTGACCTTTTGCTAGATACTTCCGGCTCTTTTGCACTCTTTCCATTCTCGTGTTCGTGTTTGTCCGGCTTTGACCGTTTTCTTGTGATTTTTGCAATATCCGTACCTACACATCACAAATGACAAAACAAGCAATATTCAAGCATAATTTGCATAATTTGTTCATTTTAAGCCCATTTTTGGTATAAAAAGGATATGTGATTTTTCACATATCAGCATGGTAATATTTGGTTGATTTTTGATATTGACAATCCTTTTGGCTAAGAAGTAGGTGAAGTTGTAGTGTTTGCTTGTCATGATGCAATAAATCATATGACAAGATGCGTCTAAGATAAAAGTCGTGTTTTCACCCATTCCTATGGCATTTTGTCGAATGATTTCAACCCAATATTTTAAATCATTTTGAAGTTCATTTTTATGAATTTTGAAGGGATGTTTGGATTTTTAATTTATGGCTATGAAGTGAATTATTTCATTTGGTGTTGGAATATTTGTTTCATATGGATAATCCGTTTCAGGATTTTTGCTTAAGGATTTAAGAGAGCATTCTTCCGAATAGACACAATCTCCTATTTATGGAGTTTGAAAAATGAGAGCTAAATATTCCAAAGAACCATTGAATGGTCTTTTTAGTGCCCAGAATTTTAAGAATAGTTTTTGGTCATTATCTTTGATGAGTTCAGCTGAAGAAAAGATTTCCAATAGAAATCTGGGATAAATTTCTTCATAAACATTATAGAGACATTGAAGGTGAATTAGAGAAAACATTGTTCGGATGCAATCATGTCTAAGATATTCTTGGGGGACAACACGTCCTTCATGAATTGTTCTTGACTCATGATCACAAATAATAGGTTTTAGATGTTTAGGAAGATATTTGTCGTTTGAGATTTAAGGAATATAAATTTTAGTGTATTCGAGTTCTTCTTGAGATATTCTTTTCACCTAATCAAAAGAAAAATTAGTATATGCCATTCTCAATTTGTGCCTTGTGTGTGCGTATATGCAACAAATGTGGAGTTGCAATTAACTCGACTCTAAAACAAAAACCTATGAGTTAACTCAAACGCTCCTTAGTTTAATTTTGCTCATCCAAACATGTCGAAAATATTCATTGTTTAACCATTTTGAATGATGTTCATGAGATCATTATGCATGAATGCAAAAATGTTTTTAGAGTGTATTAACAATGCATTAAAGCAGTTTTATGGTGTTACTAACGTGAGAAATTTTGAAAGAAAATTAAGGTTTTTGATCATATCAAAATTTTTGACAAACACTATCAATTATGCAAATCCTATGTCTATGGGAAGCATATTAATTATACATTGTGTTATTATAGTTCTAATTGCACACAATTAAAAGAAAAAATAAAAAAATCCCCAATTTTGATTTTGTGTTCAACATGAACCCTAGACACGAATTAGAAAGAAAATAGATGAAATGACTTACAATTGATGATCTCTATGATGTTAGGATTGATTATTAGTGTTAGATTGATCTTCCATTTGTGTTTTAATTATTGATTTTAAGGTTTGGAGGGCTTTGGGTTCATTTTCGTCGCTAGACTAGAGAGATGGGTGTTTGTTTTTATGTTTTCAAAAATGAGATAAGAGACATAAGTCTTTTCTGGTGGCAGTCCCATATCGATATAGAGGCCGCCTGATTAAATCAGGGGGCACCCTACATATGGGGTTCGCCCTCAGCAGAGGGTTTTAGATTCAAATTTTGACAAAAAATTCATAGAAGGAGTGACCTTTTAATTTGCATTTCATGAAATTAAAAATGTTTAAAATACTTCGGTGAAGTAACTAAGTTGTCATGACACAGAATGGAACACGGACTAGAAGAAAAGACTAGAAGAAGAGACAATCGATTTATGGAATGTGTTCCATCATTCCTAAACCAAGACAAAGATAGTTAAATGATTCACGTTTAAGGGGTTTGGTGAGAATGTTGGTGATATTGTCAACGGACGACACTTTTGCGATAGAGATATGTCCTTTCTAGACATTATCACGAAGAAAGTGATGACAAGTTTTGATGTGTTTAGTTCGCTAGTGTTGCACCAGGTTTTTACTAAGGTCAATCGCGCTTTATTATCGCACATGATCAGGACATCGTCGAATTGAATGTCATAGTTGATAAGATCTTGTTTCATCCTTAGTGCTTGTTGACATGCCTTTCTGGTGCTTACGTATTCGGCTTTGGTAGTGGATATAGCAAGAGCGTTTTGTTTCTTTGAGAACCAAGATGTTAGACAACATCCCACGAACATACAAATACCGCTAGTTATTTTTCGGTCCACATAATCTCCCGCATAATCAGAGTCGACATATACTACGGTTACTATGCCGGTTCCCTTATGATACCATAATCCTAAGTGTGTAGTGCCTTTAATGTATCGGAAGATACGCTTAACCGCTTCAAGATGAAAGGTTTTGGGATCCTCTTGGAAGAGTGCACAAAGGCAGACACTAAACATGATATCGGGCCTACTTGTCGTTAGGTATAATAAACTACCTATCATGCCTCAATACTTGGTACTATCTACCGACTCACACTCTTCGTCTTTCATAAGTTTAGTATCCGAGGACATAGGGGTTTTCATTGGTTTAGAATCTTCTAAGCGATTTCTTTAATATATTTAGATTCATTAAAGAAAATTTCATCTTCCATTTGTTTTATTTATAATCCAATGAAGATGTTAAGTTCACCCATCATGCTCATCTCGAACTCATCATGCATGATTTTGGCAAATTCATCACACATGTCTTGACCTGTCGAACCGAATATAATGTCATCGATATATATTTGAACGATGATGAGATTTAAACTTTTCTTCTTAGTATAAAGTATGTTATCTACCATTCCCATTTTTTACTCATGTTTAATAAGAAAAGATTTTAATCTATCATACCAAGCTTTGGGTCCTTGTTTAAGACCATATTAAGCTTTCTTGAGTTTATAAACATGATCCAGTTTTTCAAAGTTAATGAATCATGGAGGTTGTGCCACGTATACCTCCTCATTGATGAAACCATTCAGGAATGCACTTTTTACATCCATTTGGAATAGCTTAAAATCTAGAGCACAAGAATAGGCTAATAATATCATAATCGATGCCCTCTTGTTGATTATAACCTTGAGCGACAAACCTAGCATTATTTCAAGAAACAATACCGTTCTCGTCTAACTTATTTTTATACACCCACTTAGATTCTATGATTATCATATTCTTAGGTTGTGGTACTAACTCCCAAACATCATTTGCAATGAATTGATTTAATTCTTCTTGCATAGCGATTATCCAACTTTCATCCTTTAAGGCTTCATTCACATTCTTAAGTTCTATAGTTGATATAAAACAAAAGAAGTTACTTTGGTTTTGGGATTAAGACCTAATAGTTCTTTGGTTAAGGTTTCCTATGACATTTTCTAAAGGATGGTTCCTAGATTCCTTAATATTGACTACTTCATCAATTTCTAAAGTTGCATCCTTAATATCATTTTCTAGGTTTTTCTTTTTGGTAACCTTAATTGCTTCTTCTTTATCTAAGTCATCATCCACCAAGGGTGATGTCTTAGAGGGTGGAGGAGTTTCATCTAATGTCACGTTGAGTGATTCTTTGATTCAATTATGTGTTTGTTAGGGAAGAGGTAGGCTTACTATTTATGGGAATAACCTAAAGAAGATACCGTTGTATGCTTTATGGGTCAAACTAATGTAAGGTAATCTTTAATGTATAAAAATAAAAAGCCCCCCCACTTTTTTTTTTATTAACACTTACTTCCAAACCCTTTAAAGTAATCAAGAATAGGTTTCCTACCTCTCAAGAGTTTATAAGGTGTTTTTTCTAGTAAGGCTCTAATTAGGATTCGGTTTAGGATATATGTTGAAGTATCTACCGCGTTACACCAAAACTTTTGTGGTAACGATTGTTCATTCAACATTGTTCTACTTATTTCTTGTAGTGTCTTATTTTTCCTTTCTACTACGCCATTTGATTATGGAGTGCGTAGAGCTGAGACGTTATGTGTAATACCATTGACATTACAAAAATCTCTAAATTGCACTTCATTATCAATTTTCCTACCGTGGTCCATCCTAATTGACACTATAGAACATCCTAATTGGTTTTGAATTTTCCTACTAAATATTTCGAATTGATCGATTGCTTCATTTTTAGTTTTAAGGAATCTTGTCTAAGTGTACCTAGAATACTCGTCTACTATTACTAAGGTGTAGAGGTTTCCTCTGTAACTCCGTACGGCGGATGGACCAAAGAGATCCATATGAAGAAGTTCTAAGCATCTAGTCGTTGAGACTATATTCTTAGCTTTGTGCCACGTGAGTTTGTTTTCCAATTTTACATGCATCACAAAAGTATTGATCAAACTTAAGCTTAGGTAAATTTATAACTAGTTCCTTAGAGGCTAACGATTGAATGAGACGCATATTAGCGTGACCTAATCTCCTATGCCACATAGTGGAATTTTCATCAATCATTACAAGACAAATTTTATCTTTCGGATTATTTTCTAATTTCATCACATACAAGCCTTTCTTCCTAATACCTCTACCTATAAATTTACCATCCTTAGTGATTTCACTATCATGTTCAGAGAAAGTTACTTAACATTTATTATCACATATTTGTCCTACACTTAGCAAGTTATATCTTAAGTTATCTACATGCTCTACATTATCTATATTGAAAGAGTCATTAGAAATCATACATTTGCCAATGATATTACTGCGAAGATTACTACCAAAAATGACGCTACCTCCATTACATGCCTTGTATGATGAGAAGAGCTTTCAGTTACCCGTCATGTGTTTAGAGCATCCACTATCTTTTATCCACTCATCGGGTTCCAAGTCGACTCCAAGGCATATCTATTTATATAAGACAACAACTCAAACATTTAGTCCCCAATATCTCATGGGTCCAAAGTTGTTAGTGCCCAACATCCCTTGCATTTGTTGCATTTGAATGGGATGTAGAAATGGAGGACACATTCCCCATGACATGTAACTTTAAGGTTGGAAGTTATTCTAAGTTACAGGATATCCAAGAGGTTGGTTTTGTGTACCAATGTTTCTTTTTGTTTGTGGTGTTTTAGAACAAGGATAATGATTATTAACACTTCTAGGTGGTGGAGTTTTCTACCTAAAATTTGGTTTATAAAATCTAACTCCGGGTTTTAATGATGGTTTATAAAATTGTTTAACTTCATTATCACTAACAATGGGAATTTTAACATTGTTTACCATTATATGTTTTGGTCTTAGATCTAAAATAGATTTTCAAAAAGTGTTGATCCTAATTTGAATAGATCTTTCTAGCCTGTTAAGGGTGGTAGCCAATCTGGATAGATCCAAACTAACTACAAGAGAAACAATGACTATGAAGAATATAAGTTATGCGGAAACTAACTTATATTGCTAAGAAGAACAATGAATAATACAGAACCTTTTATTACTATTAATCTACTTGATTACAGAATACTAACTATTGATATTTGTGAAAGACATATAAAACTTATCTTCTAACTAGAGCCGTAGGGTTCCTTTTATACACCAAGGAAAACCCTAATAGGCTTATAAACCATGTGAAGAGATAATGCATGTCTATTCATAAAATAACGCATGGATATCTGATATGTGAGAAATCACATATCCTTTTTATACCAAAAATAGCCCTTAAATGATCAAAATGTGCATAAATATGCTTGTATTTGTGTATTTTGTTGTTTGTGAATGTGTAGGTACGGATATTGTAAAAATCACAAGAAAACGGTCAAAATCGAACAAACACGAACACGAGAATGGAAAGAGTGCACAAGAGCCAGGAGTTTGATAGCAAAAAGGTCAAATAGTCAACCTTGGTCAACCCTTAGTCAAACCACAAAATGCCAAAACTCTTAAAACCCCAAAACAGCCCTCAAAGATTGAATATAATTCACAAAAGGTCCCTTTAATCACTTAACACCGTTAGTATCTTTTACATTAAGGAGATAATGGTCGTTATCTCTATTTTACCCATAACCCTTAACCATATAACCAGAGCCCAATATTACCCAAGCCTAAAAGTCAAATCCCTAATCTTACTCGGTCAAACTCAAACCAGTATAGGGTAAAAAGGCACAAAAATCTGTTTTCACTATTCATTGTCGTCTTCAATTAACCCTGCATAAAAAACAAAGGGTAAAATTTAATTAATGGCATGGAACAAAGATTCGAGAACCAAGCTTACAACTCAGCATCAAAACGTCACCAAAAGGCTCTCATTAGCTAGAACTAACAAGGAGAAGGACACGTTGGAGGCGAATAAACACACCTTTGATGGGATTTTACACTAAAAACAAGCCAAAAGAAGCACAAGGCTCTGATACAAGAAATGCCACGCTGGCAATCCGTGTGATCACATCTTTGATCTAACGGCTAAGATAGGGGATCCAATGATTAGAGAGGAATGAATGGTCAAGATCAAAGCAAGCAGGAGCGTGTGTTAAAGACTAGAAGCTTCTCTCTTGCTCTATAAATAGAGAGTCTGCTTCACTCACAAGAATCATCTAGGAGTAGTTTTCTTAGTAGCTTATAGTTTAAGTTTAAGTTTATTTTTCTTGTAATTTTCAGCTTATAGTTTTTATTAAATGTAATTTCCTTTTCAGCAGTTTGAACTCATTTTATTATTAATAAAAGTTGTTTTACATTTAAGCTCTTTTGTCAATTCTGTTTTTTACTTATTTGCAAAATGATCTAAATAACCTCTTACTGTTTCATAAGCTCAAAATTTCACTCATAAGCTACTAAAAGCTATTATATACTTGAAAACTCAAAGGAATTGGATGGCAGCTAAGAGTTTTCAAGTCGGTATTAGTGCTTGAGGGTCAAGCTTTAGGATTAGACTAGGCATTGGAATTAAGCTTAAGCTATAAGCTTAAGGTGTTTGTATAAGCTCTATTAAGAGCACTCACCTCTGTTTAGCTGAGGTATAAGGTACCATTTTCTTTTGTTATTTCTTATCTGTCTTTTCATAATCATAGTTATAATCTGCATACTTAGCTTAATCTGTTTGTAGTAGCTTATTTTTTTTAACTCTAGCTTAATTCTGCTTATTTTAGTTGTTATATGTTAGTTATATCATTTGTTAGCTTATTTCAATGTTTGCTTATAATCTATCTTAAAACAGTTTGAAAAACCAAAAATATTAGTTTAAGTATTGTAGTTTATTATTTTGGCTTATTTGATAATTGTTAAATGTTCATTAAGTCTGTTTTTAGCTTATAATTATCTGGTAATTAGAGTTTGAGCTTAAACTTTTCATCTTATTAGCTAAATATGAGTCAAGGTAGCTTAAAAGGGTGTTTGGGTCAAGCAGTACTAACTTAAGTTAGTACTGCTAGACTCCATTTAGTTCTTTAAATTACCTTTTAATTTCATATTTTGGCTCATTAAGATAGAATTTAAGGTAATTTTTAGGTTTGAATTAGCTTTCATTCATGTGAATGAGTTATAGTCAAGAATAATTTTAGTTAGTTTAGCAAATTAAGTTCAAAGTAATTTTAGCTGTAGGTTTTGATCTCTTTGTTCTTAGTTTGTAGATTTATGAGTGTAGTAATAAAAGTTTTTAAGCCTGCAGTTGAGTTTTGGTTATTAAGAGTGTCAAATGCATCAGCAGTATAAAACTGCAAACAGCCTTTTTCAATCACAAAATTCAGCAAGATTAAATAGTTTTTAGATTTTTCAAATTTTGTTTACAAGTAGTTTTTAAGTCATTATCAATCTACTCTAGCTTATTTTGTCTTTAAAAGTTCATTAAACTATCTGTTTTTAAGCTCAAATTTAGCAATTTGTCTTTTCCAAAACCATGTAGTAAACTTAGCATGTACTGAGTTAATAAGCTGTTTTCAAATAGATTTTTCTTTGTCCATTTGTTTTTCAAAATAATTTTTAAAAGTATTTTCTAGTAGCCAAAAATACCACTCAGCCATATTATGTGTAAAAAGCTCTTTTCATATAAGCTTTTTCTTTGTCCATTAGCTTTCAATACTAGTTTTTAGACCTGTTTCAAGAAGCTTTTGGCTAATGTTTAAAGTAGGTGTAGGCTTATAACTACAAGGATCAATTTGCGATTTGGAAATTAAGCTCAAAAGTGCCCTTAAGGCCTGTTTGGTTATCAGTTTCTCTTTAAGTGCTTAATTGGTAAATTCAGCTTATGCTTGTGCTTTTTGTTCATTTCTAGATTAAAATAGCTTAGAAGGTTAGTTTTAGGTTAGTAGTAGCTTATTTTTAGCTTATCTTAGTTTTCTAGCTTATTTAGTTTTGTTAAAAGTAAAAAAAATGGTTAAGTGTTTCTGACTTAATTTTAAGCTGTTAACTAGCTTATTAGTGATTTAGAAAAAAGTTGTTTTCACAAAAATAGCTTATTATAAGCTGTTTTACAACTTTGCTTTTTAGGTTTTTGCAAAAATAAAAAAAGGGGAAACCAAGGAAGTCGGGGGTGAGCAAGACTCGAACCCCCGACCTCAACCTAGTCTCTCCCTTTTATAGCACTCAACACACACACCCCTCACCACTGCGCCCTTGGGACTTTTACGTCTCAAGGTGCATTTAATAATCTTTTAACCCTTTTTTGAGTTATAGTATAAATAAGCACTTCGAGTGCTATTTTGATTTTTCCCGGCTTATTGAGTTTAGCACTTTAGGATTTCTTATTTTTCCTGCATCCTGCTTATCATAAGCTATTTTTAGAAAAAATTTAGGATTTTTAGCTTAAAGTTTTATATTTTTCGTGAATTAATTTTGTTAAAAACTTTAAAAAAATCATAAAAATTAGAAAAATAATCAAAAAACAATAATATTTCTTTTTTATAAAAATTTCTCTTTATCATATTCTAGGTATAGGTTTGAAAAATTTACTCTCCGTAGGGTTTTATTTTGAAAGTTCTCATTTTTATAAGAACGGGTTTTCATATCCGTTCTCGGTTTTCTTCGTTTTTCAGCTTAAATGACTCTCGGTTTAGAATTTCTTAGCTTTTTACTTTTAAATTCTTCATTTAGGATTAGAATAAGTTTAGAAAAGCATTTAGGTTTATTTTTAGTATTCTTGCTATATTGTCAGGTTTTTTTTTTTTTTTTTTGTTTATCTCTTTAATTACCTTTAATTGTGTTTAATTGCTTAGGCGTAAATTTCTTTGCTTTGTTTAATTGATTTTAATTGTAGATTTAGTAATTTTATCCAATATGTTTGATAACCTTATTCTAAGTCATTGTCCAATATAAACTAAACTGTTGTCTCAATTTCATAAGTCTCTAGGGATAAACCGTCCGGGAATCATTACCGGTTGAACGTGTAGTATTGTTTGTGTAGATTTTTTACTTTAAATTTTGTCGCAAAGAGTTTTTAGTAATTTACAACCAACTATTTATACTTTGGTATTATTACGTATATACTTGGACGTATCAAGTTTTTGCGCGCTGCGGGGATTTGTGATTATGACTTCTTCGTTTGGATTTGTCGATCGTGGTTTGAAAAACCTTTCGTTTTCGAAAGTTACGCTTTTGAGAAAATAAAAAATACCAAAAAAATTAAAAATATAAAAAGTAAAAAATATTTTTCTTTTCTTTTTAGTATAAGTAGAAGATTAATAAATAAGAAAAATACAAAAATATTTCCTCTTTCGGATTTTTTGATTTTTCTTGTGAATTTGTGAATATAAGAAATAATTTTTTTTTACCTTAGTTGTTTAAAAGAACACCAAACATATATACTTTCAACTGAAGTATTATCCATCAATAAGTTCCCGAACTTAAGATTCAAAAAGTTACAGTCTTGTGTCACTTATGAAAAAGGCGCACATCTTTTTTTAAATTTATTTTTCTTAAGAGAGTTACACTAAGTTTGTGATTATTCTCGGTAACTAATAATATTTTTCTTTTTCTCATTTCTTTTATCAATTTTGTATAATAGTGCATGCGCATTAGAAATTTCAATTTTCCAAATAATTTAAACGTAACCATTCCGAGACATCGAAATAGAAGACGTGCTCCAAACGTAGTCGAACCCGAGCTTCGTACTATCGTTGAGTCTGACCACCAATGGCGACACGTACCATGGAACAGCTCTATTCCGTGCTCCAGAGGGTATGGAGAAGCTTTCGTTTTACAGGAATTAATGCGGATATTTTGAGATTAAACAAATTTGTTTACAACTAGTTCATGCTAACCGTTTCACGGATATAAGAGGGAAAATCCCACACGATAATATTATGTTTAAAAAGGTTTCTAGACTTTACGATTTAGAGAAGTGGACGAATTGATGTTATTAAAGCTTATATGTTTCCATACCTCATCGGAGGGGAACGCTAGATTGTGGTAGTGAAAGAACCGCACCTAATTCGATCTGGACTTGGGAGGATCTCGTAACTAAGTTTGTGATCATTTTTCCCTCCTTCGAAAACCTCTTACTTTAAAGAATGATTATCTCTCGTTTTATACAAAATTCGAGGAGAACTTTTAGTGAAACATGGAACGATTTTAGGAATGCTTAGAGCTTGTCCTCACCACGGATTTACAGAGTTAACTCAAGTTGATACCTTCTATAACGGTTTAAACGAGAATGATCAAGACTCCTTAAATGCCGCGGCGGGTGGAAATCTTTTGAGTAAAACGACTAGAGAAGCTTTGAACATAATTGAGAATTAAATCAAAAAGTTCGTTATTCACGTAATAAAATAGAATGTTTTAGGATTGAAATAACCGACTTCTAGGAAAAGTGATTAGTTAAAACGGATGAAGAATTGATATGCTTGCGGACCAACTTTTCGACCTTAGTTGAGATTGTTTCTAAATTAAGTTGTCATTCCGCCCTTTAAGCGGTTGAGGAATATGTGTTATTGTAGTGAGGTCTCTTTTCTTGGTACAATTGTCCTATTACCGATAACAATCAATCTAGTGTTTGTATGGCAACGGGTTCTTACAATCAAGTTAACCCTCAAAACCGTGTTAGTAACCAAATAGCACCACCTAGTTTTGCTCCGGTGCAAAACAATGGTCAAAATAGATTTAATCAAAATCAAGGTCAAGGGAATAATTTTAATCGGGGAAATAATTTTCATGGTAATCAAGGTTTTCCAGCTCAAAACAATCATGCTCCAAATTTTCAAAATCAAGGATTTTAAAATTAACCATTTCAAGTTCATAATAATCAAGTTCAACAAGTGTTTTCAAATAAGTTTTCAAGTTACAAGAGAACTAATGATCAAATAATAAGAAACATGCAAAATCAAATCAATTCGTTAAAAGGAGAAGTTAAGAATGAAATTTAAAACACGATGAGGACTCAACAAGCCGTCTTGATGAATCAACAATGTGTTTTTCAAACTAACTTACAAAATATGTTAAGTGGATTCTTTCAAAACCAAGCCTCAACTTTAGGTACTCTTTTGAGTAATACCATTCCAAACCCGAAGGGTAAGATGAAAGCGATCACTACTCGAAGTGGTGTTTCTTACGAGGGACCCTCAATTCCTACCTAAGCTGAATATTCCATATCCTTCACGACGTAATGATCAAAAGTCCCGTGACAAAGCTTCGAATCAAATAGAGAAGATCTTTCAAATCTTTTAAGATTTGCGCTTCGACATTAGTTTCGCGAATGCTTTACTTTTGATGCCAAGATTTGATCCTACGATTAAGAGTTTGCTTATGAATAAGGAAAAGTTGCTTGAATTAGCTAAGATACTGTTGAACAAGAATTGCTCGGCGATGCTCCTCAAAAAGCTTCTCGAAAAGCATGGAGATCCCGGCAAGTTTCTTATTCAATGCAATTTCCTGGGAATGGATGTATGTTACGCCTTGGCCGATCTTGGCGGGAGCATAAATCTTATGCCTCTTTCCTTTTGGAAAAAGCTTTCCTTACCCGAACTTACACCAACTCGGATGACTTTAGAGTTAGTGGATCGATCTATTACTCATCCTAAAGGACTCGCCGAAGATGTTTTTGTCAAAGTTGGGAAATTTCACTTTCCTACCGACTTTGTTGTTGTTGATTTCGAAGCCGATCCTCGAGTACCTCTCATACTTAGGAGATCCTTTTTGAGGACCGGTCGTGCTTTAATTGATGTTTATGGAGAAGACATAACCCTTCGAGTTGATAATGAAGCCATCACTTTTAATCTCAAACAGACTACGCGATGCTCCTGGACATATGATGATTCGTCGATAAACCGAATTGACATCATTGATGTGGCTTGTGAGGAATTTTCTTAAGAAGTACTTGGTTTTTTGAATAATTCTTCGAGTGGCAATCCCACTTCGTCTTCAGAACCGATTCTTTCTTCTACTACCCCTTCGTTCACTCCTTTTGTAGGAGGAGATTTTATTTTGGAAGAAATGGAGACTTTCTTACAAACTCCGTTTACTGATTTAGATGATGATTTTTACGACACGGAGGGAGATATTCTTTATCTTGAGCAATTGTTAAATGAAGACCCATCTTCGACTCCTCCTCCAAAGAAGAATGAAGACCTTAAGGAAGTTACCAAGGCAAACCCTTTAATTGAAGAGCCTCCAAAACTAGAGTTAAAAGATTTACCATCTCATTTGGAATATGATTACTTAGAAGAAAACGATAAGTTACCAGTGATTATTGCAAAAGGTTTAAAAGATGTTGAAAAAGAAGCTCTCTTAAAAGTGCTTAAATCACATAAACAGGCCATTGCTTGGAAAATCACCTACATCAAGGGTATCGACCCTCGATTTTGTACTTACAAAATCTTGATGGAGGATGATTACAAACCCATGGTTCAAAGTCAAAGACGGGTTAACCCAAAAATTCATGAGGTAATCAAAAAGCATGTCCTAAAACTTCTTGATGCCGACATGATTTACCCGATCTTCGACAGCCCATGGGTTAGTCCAGTGCATTGTGTTCCAAAGAAAGGTGGAATAACCGTTGTTGCTAATGAAGAGAATGAATTAATTCCTCCCTCGAAGGACTCAAGCATAGCGAGAAATAAACAAGGCGGAAATCCTAATGGGAAGATCCTCCAGAATTAGAGATAAAAAGATTTACATCTAATTTTGAATATGCTCTAGAAGGAAAACGACAATGTTTACCAATGGATTATTGCTAAAAGGTGTAAAAGATGTTGAAAATGATGCCATCTTAAAGGTGCTTAAATCACATAAACGGGCCATTTCATGGAAAATCACCGACATCAAGGGTATCGAACCTCGTTTTTGTACACACAAAATCTTGATGGAGGAAGATTACGAACCAACGGTTCAAAGTAAAAGACGAGTTCCCAAAAATTCACGAGGTAATTAAAAAGGAGGTCCTAAAACTTCTTGATGCCGGCATGATTTACCCGATCTCCGACAGCCCATAGGTTAGTCCAGGGCATTGTTGTTCCAAAGAAAGGTTGGAATAACGTTGTTGCTAATGAAGAGAATGATTAAATTCGACATGTTTAGTTACCGTGTGGAGAGTTTGTATCTCGACTATAGAAAAATTATAACGAAGTGACTCAAAAAGATCATTTTCCATTACCATTTATGGATCAAATATTAGAAAGATTAGCCGGAAATGGGTTTTATTGTATTCTAGATGGATTTTCGGGGTATTTTCAAATACCAATAGATCCCTATGACTAGGAGAAAACTACTTTTACATGCTCGTATGGAACTTTCGTGTACCGTCGCATGCCTTTTGGCTTGTGTAATGCTCCTAGTACTCTTCAACGGTGTATGATGGCCATATTCCATGATATGATCGAAAAGACTATGAAGTGTTTATGGATGATTTCTCGGTTTTTGGGGATAGTTTTGATTCGTGCCTCTCCAATTAGAATAGATGCTCAAAAAAGGTGTGAAGACCACTGAATTTAGTTCTAAATTGGGAGACATTGCGCTTCTTTTTTATATCAGTGCCACTACTTTATGTGTAGAGTAGGAATTGTGTAGGTATATATTTCGGACAGTCGGGGAATGAAGGCTCGATCATGTAAAGTCGATGTTTATCGCTAAGCTCCCTCACCCGACTACCGTAAATGTAGTATAGGTGTTTCCCTAGGGCATGCGGGTTTTTACCGACGTTTTATCCAAGATTTTTCCAAAATTTATAGACCTTATGAATTCTTCTTGAGAAGGAAACACCGTTTGTATTTTCTAATGATTGTATTGATGCTTTCGAGACTCTTAAAAAGAAACTTACCGAAGCTCCGATCTTAGTTGTCCCCGATTGGAACCTACCTTTCAAACTCATGTGCGATGCAAGCGATTTCGCGATTGGTGCGGTTTTGGGACAACGAAAGATGAAGCACTTTCAGCTTATACATTATGATAGTAAGACAATGATCGAAGCTCAAATTCATTACACTACGACGGAGAAAGAAATGCTTGCGTAGTGTATGCTTTTGAAATGTTTCGGCCATATCTTGTCTTATCTAAAAGCATAGTGTATACGGATCACTCGGCTTTAAAATACCTTATGAATAAACAAGATACCAAGCCGAGGTTGCTCCAGTGGGTTCTCCTCCTACAAGAATTTGATATCACCATCCGTGATAAAAAAAAGGAAGTGAGAATCTCGCGGCCGATCATTTATCTAGACTTGAGAATCCTCATAAGGATGTGTTAGAAAACAAAGACATAAATGAAAATTTTCCTTTAGAGACTCTTGGTATTGTATTTATAGTGATAAAGGCACCCCATGGTTTGCGGATTTTTGCAATTTTTCATCGCGGGAATTTTATATTCAAAGGATTGAACGTCTTGTTGTTGTTGTTGTTGTTGTTGTGGTTGTTGTTGTTGTTGTTGCGGTTGTTGTTGGCAGGCCGTATCCTACAGTCCCTGGCCAGATGGCCAACCCTATTGCAGTTACTACACCTAGGTGGACAAGGACCTGCTTCATGATGGCAATTACACCTGGAACACAGAGGTTTAGACCCGGCGTATGATTTCTTTTCACTGTTGCCTGCAGTGTAGGCCTGGCCTGTATTCTGCCTCTTAACCTGTTGGTTTTGATTGTTCCTGGAAAAATCATCATTCTTTCTTTTCCTTTCTGCCTGACGTTCAGCATAGGCATGAGTCTTATCCTCCATCAACTCAGTTGTAAACTCAATAACTTCTTGCATGGTCTTTGATTTTGATGCCTTTACACTGCCAAGTATCATATCGGGCAATCCACCGATATACTTTTCAATCTTGTCTATCTCTTCTGGGAACATTCTGGAACACATCAAAGCTAGTTGCTGAAATCGTCGACTATAGGCCACCACATCGGTGCCCTTGACCTTAAGATTCCACATCTCAGTCTCAATCTTCTTGATTTCACCCCTAGGGCAGTACTTATCAGTCATCATTTTCTTCAGTGCTGCCCATGGCATAGCATGAGCTGCTTCAGTAGTAGTGGTCTTAACATGGGCATTCCACCATGTAAGAGCATCATCTTGCAGAGTGCAAGTCGCGAATTTGACTTGGCTAGTTGCTGGGCAATTGCTAATGCTAAACACAGACTCCATTTTCTCAAACCATCGAGTAAGTCCGACAACTCCCTCGGTGCCTTTGAAGTCCAAAGGTTTGCATTTCAAGAATTCAGAGTAAGAGCATTCGCGAGCAGTTTGGGCTGGCCTTGGTCCTGAACCATTGCTATTGTAGCCATTCCTAGCCCTGCTTGCTTCTGCTTCAGCCATTGCAGCAGCAACTCCTTGGTCAATTAAGGCCTGAAGTTGTGCCTCAGTAACAGTTGTGGTTGTTTCATTTGGAGTTGGTGGGGCTCGGGTTGATCTCGTGGCTCTTTTTGGTGCCATTTTCTTCAATCACAAGAAAATACAATACCCGTTAGATTTCAATACAATCATAACGTGACGTAACATATGCATCATAAATAAAAAAAGATCACATCTCATAGCAAAATATACAACCAACACAATATCGACATAACATAATACATCCCTTCCATATATAACCTGGAAATATACATGATCTGTTTGGTACACAACGATTTCCTATTGCTAGGTACAAAATGAAAATAAACCTAGAGCCTTACTAGCCGGGAGTTACCCGTAATACTTAGTAGGCTATACAGGATAGCTAATCGGAAACAAAAGATCTATACAGGATAGCTAACCAAAACAAAAGATCTATACCGTCTGCTAGCTGGGAGTAACCCATAAAACTTAACAGACTGCATAGTAGATACAATCATAACCAACGTCTAGGAACTGCTACCAGTATCCTCCAAGGTGTCAATGCGCGCTCCAGCCTCCAAGGCCTGGGTACGCATGATATGCTGAACAGCAAGATCATCTGCAGCCTGACGCTGCCACTCGTGGCGATGCACCTCAGTCTCTAATACTGCAACTCGCGCCTCTAATGTCCTGCAGTGAGCCTCAGACCTAGCCAAGGCCTGACGGGTCTCCATACTCTCTTGCTCGTAAGCAAGTCTCTCTCTCCTCAAAATCTCAATCTCAGCTCTCACAGCTGCACGATCCTTTTGGGCATCGTGATGTCGTGTGCAAAACTCTGAGCTCTCTCTAGTGCAAACATCTACCTGGTAAGTGATCCTCCTGTTGACCAACTCTAGGGCGGTCATCATCCTCCTCTCAGTATCTCGGAGTCTAGTCTCTATAGTGGGTCCTGGCTGTCTCGCAGCAGCAGCAGCAGAACTCTCTCCAACCTCACACCCAGGTCTGGGAGTGGTAAGTAGTAGTCTCTTCCGAGGCGGTGTGTCAGCCTCGGGAACATCAGCTCTGCGCTACTAGATGGGTGCAGGTAGTGGGATAGGTTACAATGTGGGTCCCTGATGGTCGTACTGAATGTTAGTGGCTGATGCTACTCTCTATTCACCTCGAGTGCTCTAGGACTAAGAGGTCGAATC
Organism: Tanacetum coccineum; assembly: GCA_026074375.1. Lineage (NCBI taxonomy): Eukaryota > Viridiplantae > Streptophyta > Magnoliopsida > Asterales > Asteraceae > Tanacetum > Tanacetum coccineum. The sequence goes on along the minus strand of BQNB010036426.1, from coordinate 29,243 downwards.
CGTGGAGCTAGAAAGGATGGTGGTAATGGAGGTATAGGTCGAGCAAAACTTAACTTATATAAATATATTATATAAGGCTGGTATGGTAAATACGAGTATGCACTTATGGCATAAATGAATGATGGTAAGGTATCATATTCGATAGCTTAATGTTTAGGTAGCGCTTAGGACCTACGAGCTTATCGTACTACCTTGCCTAAAGAAATATTCCCCTATTTATATAAATAGCCCTTATATAAATAATTGTAGAGTTGTGCGAAAGAATGCAAACTCATCTTTGTATATATACAATATACCCTCATAGTAATATACGTACTATAATATAAACACGTATATCAATTATGAATGCATCTAGTCCCACTAATGCAACAAATAGTGTATGCATGAATGTATGCACATATGTATGTCCCGTGTACAACCCCGTTGTATGAATTCGTTGTTTGAAAATGGTTATAGTCCAGCAAAAACATTTGACCTGGTTCTCTATAACCTTGGCTCTTGATACCAATCTGTAACACCCCCAAATTGGGTCGCAGCGGAATAAGGGTCCGGGGCGTGTTACTTCAAGATCAATAGCACAAGATATATAAGAACGACACAAAAAGTCGTTTAAAATGATACATTGGATTTAATTGAAAGATTTAATACAAAAGCATATAGCTTTACTTGTTCATTGCCGAATATTACAAAAGTTGACAATACATTTCCCCAAATATGATGCACCTAAATCTTTAAGCGTGCAATCCAAAATATAACCCAATGCATCCTTGGCATCCCATGCCTATTGATCTCCTGAAAACATTGCTTAAAAACGTCAACAAAATTGTTGGTGAATTCATAGGTTTGATAAATCATAATATGCAGGACCGCAAGACTTTTTAGTGATAATGCAACACATGCACGCATCACAAAACTAGATTACATTTACACTAAGCTCATGACACTGAAGCTCGACGATCTTTCTTGCAATTAAACTATATATTGCAATTTCTGCCCGATTAGATGTTCAACCCGAAAACATCCTAAATTCGACATGCTATAACGTTCGTTCTCGGTGATAGCTAGTCACCCGAACGGGGAGGTCGTTTCCCGAATAGATCTATTAAATATAACTACGCGCTCATCTTAATGTAATCCCAACTTACAACTATGCAATTGACAGTTCATTGATAACGGGATCATCTTTGGGTTATCGCTACTTAGGCAACATGTAATCAATACTTGCGTCCAATTTATAAAACAAAGCATGTTTCCACCCCATAATTATAAATCATTGAAATCGTAAAAATGTGGGGCTATGAACTCACCTTGAGTTCAGATAATCCAAATATCGCAGATAAAGCGTCACGTAAAAGATCGAATGCAACCTAAATTATCATAGGTCGAATAAGTACCGAGTACTTGAATATAATCTTATAGTTGTTACATCGTACTATCGTTCGGGCTATCATAATTTAAGAGGTCATGACATGACGTTCGAGGAGTTAGGACACTTTAAATCGTAAATCCAACAACTCGTCGAAACGCCATCCGAAGAGGCCTCATTATGAAACTCCCTAGTAATATAGTACTTTGATAACCACATAATATTCTATATAGCTCAATCACCAACTAATGGTTTTGGTAAAATTGTGTTTAATAAGTTAAAACGTTTATAATTACCGTTTTAGTAAAACTGGCGTAACTTTTGCGTTTTAAGCCCGATTCTCGCGTTTCTTATGCCCATCTTTTCGTATTAGGACGAGTTATCATAATTTGACATTTTCGATATTTTGACCCCCTGGTGAACAGTAACTTTTACTGTTCACATCAGACGTGACTTTTATTAAAATCGTATTCGTCGTCGTAAAACCCGTAAATGTCGTATTTTATTCGTTATAGCTCCGTTTTTAATGATTCTTTCGAGGACGTTCTCGTTTTTGAAAGTTCTATAATTTTATGAGGTTTACAAAAATATAACTTTCTGTCATGAATAGTAACTTTTATAAAAATAGTTTTATAAAAGTATTAATTGTCGTAAACTCGCGAAATTCATAACTCGTTCGTTATTAATTGAAAAATTACGATTCTTATCATTTTGGAATCCTAAAAATATGTATTATTTATTAAATTACAAATAGCTGTTTGATATAAGTTTTTATTAAACGTATTTTTAAACTCCGTTTAATTAACGTATAACTCGTTTTTAACGTAACTTTTTCGTTATTAATCCGTTTAACAAGTTTCTTACCTTTTCGGAATCGTCGTGATTTGTATTATTTTATAAAAACATAAAATCCCCTGTTTGGAATTCGAAAACCTACTGTCCCAAAATGATCTTTTATATAATTTATTTATATAATATGTTTTACTTTCTACTTTTTCACCTCAATATTTATCACAAGTATTTTTATACTATATATATTATATGTTATACATATAATAACGTCATTATGTTTCTATTTGTCAAGTTCATCAGGATCACAAGTTATTATCTTTCCATGAAATCATAACTTTCTTAATTAACTTTTATTTACAAGTTTATATATGAACTTTTTATGCTTAAACCGAGATTGAACAAGACTTATATATCCTTTATTTCATGATATTACCAACATCATAATATGTGAGAAAAGTTAACAAAAATCATAATCTCAAGAATAATTATTTTTTCATGTTAAAAGTATTCTAATGGTGATTTCACTTATATAGCATATCAAATACATATAACTCTTAAAATAAAAGCATAAGGTTTATAAAATAGACCTAAGATGTATGATAGACTGATGAGAAACCAAAGTGCTAAACCCGTGGTTATGATAGAACCAAAGGCTTGCACTTAAGGATAACCCTTATTTTCTTTAGAAAACCAATCTTGCTTTTCTTGATTAACACTTGGAAAAGGTTATCCAATGCTTGGGATCACCTTAGAATACCTTAGAATGGATGTGTATAGGAGTGTATGGGTTGTAGAAAAATTGCTATGGATTTGATAGAGTGCTTGCTTATTGCCGTAGCAATATAGAGGACAAAAGGGAGGTTTTGTTGATTTTTCACTAAGTGTTTTACTTGCATATTTTCTCTCATCACTAGATATATGTATATAAGGTATAGATTTAGTCAAAGAAAACATGTTTATGGTCATAGGAATGGCTTGGTCTTAGGGATGGTCATGGTATGGTCCTTAGTCACAATATAAACAAGTTTTGGTGTTGCATTATGGAACGTAAGGTGTATATTTGACCAAAATGTAAGAGTTTTTCTTATATTTCTTGTATAAACTTGGTATAATATGGCAGAATTTCGGCATAATAAATAAGATTACATGAGTTATTTTGTAATTTTTATGTTATTGGCGCTATATACGTGGGTATTTGTTGAAGCGTAGAAAAGTTTCTGTGGTTACGGGAGTGCCTAAACGCAATTTATCGCGAAACGTATACACTTTACGTATCCGATAAAAATAAAATGAACAAAGTTAATAATTATCCTTAAAATAATTATATAACCCTTGCTTGATGTAAACATTTAATTGTTTGATGCCCGTTTACATTGAACGCTAATTTTTAGCTTACGCGATTTAGCTTAACTTTTACGATTTAAAGCAAATGCGTACAATACAAAAGGTACATTGTGGATTTATCGACGTCGTCAATGACTTGAAAACACAGGGTGTTATAATAAGTCTCCTTTTTGACGGGGAATGATTGCCTTTAAGAAGATGATGGGAAGGGGATTCGCTCTATGCCTGAATCTAATAGCAAGCTATTTTGGCTTGTTTTGAAATCTTTTTGAAACTTTTGCTCGAACTTCATTTACAGCCTCGTATCATTATTAAATGACATTTCTAAGGCCGTAAATGTTATTAATTTTTAGAAGACATACTAGAGATACTTATTTTTATATTTTTGCTGATATTTTTTTAATATTTTTCTTTTGTTTTTGTAAAAATTTTATAAAAGGAAAATCTTTTTGGATTTTTATGTTTTCATATGTACATATATACAGGATATGAATTACCACCATCACTCGTCCATTTCCTCTGCCAGACGTTTCAACATTTTTGGAGACATGCTTCTCATACCAAGCTTATTGATCAAGAAGTTAAATCTCTCTCGAGGAAACGGTTTAGTAAAGATGTCAGCCAGTTGGTATTCAGTCCGGACAAAGTATAGCTCCACGACTCCATTCTCCACTTGATCCTTTATGAAATGGTAGCGAATATCGGTGTGCTTAGCTCTTGAATGTTGAACATTGTTGCAGCATAAAGTAATCGCACTCTTGTTGTCGCAGTACAAAAGAATCTTATTAAATTTAAAACCATAGTCTGTTAGTTGTGAACGCATCCATAGGATTTGTGAGCAACATCCAGACAAGGCAATATATTCAGCCTCTGTACTCGATATGGCAGTGCTCTTTTGTTTCTTTGACGACCAGCTAACAAGTTTGTCTCCTAAGAACTGAAAGCTTCCTGATGTACTACGTCTAGTGTCCTAACACCCCGCGTGATCAGCATCTGCATAAGCTATGAGTGACATATCGGTATCCTTCGAGTACCATAAACCCATGTGAATGGTTCCGTTAAGGTATCAAAAGATCCGTTTCACCGCTTGTAAGTGATTTTCGGTAGGCTTAGCCTGATACCGGGCACATAAGTAGACATCATGGTTAAGGTCAGGTCTACTAGATGTAAGATATATTAAGGATCCAATCATGCCATGGTAAAGTGTAGCATTAACTGGTTTCTCCTATAGATCTTCATCTAATTTCTTGTTTTCAATCATGGGTGTGTCGACAGAATTAGTGGAATGCAAACCATATTTTTTAACAATTTCAGAAGCATATTTAGATTGGTTTATAAAGATGCCTCTAGGACTTTGAGATATTTGTAATCTTAAAAAGAATGACATTTGCCTCATCATCGACATCTTGAACTTATTGGTCATCTGATTAGCAAACTCATCACACATAGTAGTATTAGATGATGCAAATATTATAGCGTTAAATAAAAATTTGTAATAGTATATATCGCCGTTTCCAGATGCCGTGTGAGATGTGTTGGATCAACCTGCACCTTTGTGAATTGTTGAGAGGATGAGGGATATTAACAATTATCTCATATCATGCACGTGGTGATTGTTTTAGACCGTAAAGAGCAACTTTTGAGCTTGTAACTGCGAATGGGTTGTCCTGATCCACATACCCTTATTCTGGTTCGAGGACATTTCACCTTTCTTTGACGAGCTCGCCATTCAAGAACAGCCATTTTTGATCGTGACCATTTGGTAGATTATAATAGTCTTAGCTGAGCGACATTTGCTCATGAAGATAAGAATGGCCATCTATTCTACTGGCAACCGGTTTAAAAGTGATTCTTGAATTCGATTACCTCTTCTTGTCTGAATTCCTTTTTGAGCAATAGGTCAAGCTTATTCTTAGTACCACCAGATTTCATCTGTTTTGACCTTATAAATCCATTTGAGTGTGTTCCCAGAACACGTTATTGGACACGACACCAATATTCTACCAAATTTCAAGTCTGTAAATTCATGAATTTCTTCTTGTTTAGTTATCGATCCATGTCAGCATTGGGTCTGAGTAGTGTCAATTTCTATTGTTTGTAGTCAGATGGGAGTTATAACAATGATATTTAAGGGATAATCAGAAAGGCAATCAAATATAATCAACCACCTATGGCAGTCAAAAGGTTACGTGAGAGCGTTTGATGAATGTGTGCTTTTTCGTAAAGATTCATAGTAGCCCGAGAGAAAAGAGAATAGGTAATAATCAGCCTCCGAAAAAGACATATTTGGTTGCTTTAGGGATGATCCTTAGTCCATCTTACTCCAAAAAGTGTTTAAATGGATACTAACCCTAAAACCTTTAGTGTGGATTTATATGACTTTAGATGACTGTTCCTTGATGAATAGTTGTGGTCTTATTGGAGATTCATTTAAAATGGATCATCATGAAATGTTGGTGTTTTTGGTGATTCTTCAAAACCTTGAGAAATGATTAGAGAATGTTCTTGTTCTTGTGATGAGGGAATACTTATAGATGGAGCATCCTGATCAATGGAAGTTGACACAGAAGAATCAGCTAATACTTTAGCTCTTGGAGCAGCAAAGCAAAGGCTTAGCAGCTTCCTGAACTAGGAATCAGCTATTTGGTGGCAGGGTTAAAGTATCTTTTAAAGGTATCATCTAAACATTAAGTTGAAATAACGATCCCACGTCATCTTTTTTGGTAGCATGCTAAGTTGTTTAAGAATCGGGTTTGAACCTGAGTCCTGTATGGAATGTTAGCATAGTAAGAGTCATTTCCTTTGAGCCCGGGTTCCATGAAAGGAATTGTTCAGAAGCCATTAGCTGGTTAGCTTACATCGAAAACGTTTACATGAATTGTTTTAGTAATTATTCGGGGGGGGGAGGTCATATCTGTTGGAGAATATGAACGCTTTCTTGCTGGCGCGTAACTAACAAAAGCCCCAATGTTTCTTTTTGCAGCAAATTTACCCGATCCTCATTGTTATTGGTTTAGGATAGCAAAGTGAACAAAGGACATGAAGATGATAAGTCCGGGTTATCTTGTCTTGCATAAGCTCGTATGGAATGTTCTTGTTTGTTCGGTGGGGGTATCAAAGACGATTTTTGGGTTATAACAAGCTGTATTGATAGCTTTGGCCCAGAGAAATAATGGAGCTTTAGAAAATATCAGCATAGTTCGAGCAGCTTCTACAAGAGTCCGATTTTGCCTTTCGACAACACCGTTCTGCTGAGGAGTGCGAGCTACAGAAGTTTGATGCGTGATGCCAACATTTTCATACCATTCACGAAGTGTCTGATTGACAAATTCGGTTCCATTATCTGTTCGAACATTCCGGACAGTGGCTTTCAAACGAACTTGTATGTTTTTGATACATTTGATGATGGCTGCAGGTGCTTCATCTTTTGTCTTCAAAAATCTGACCCAGGTAAATCTTGAGTAATCGTCGACTATCACTAAGATATACCTTTTCCCGTTAATACTAGCCACACGCATCGGGCCACACAAATCCATATGCAAAAGATATAGTTTCTCTTGGTTAGTGTCTTCAGCTTTGGGTTGATGAGAGGATTTCTTGCTTTTTCCTAATGCACATGCTGAACACAAATGATCTTTCTGAAATTTAAGTCTAGGAATTCCTCGTGCAAGACCGTCTTTAGCTAGCTTGTTTAAAGTACCGAAGTTGAGATGTGATAATCGACGGTGCCATAACCAGCTCTTAGTCTTTGACGCTTTGGATAGAAGACAGATCGGAGATGATCGAAGCATGTCATCAAGAGAAATTGTGTACAAATTTGTGTCACGGGACCCCGAAAGTAGATCAACACCTTCTAAATTGCGAATGAAGCAAGTGTTTTTCCGAAATGCAACTTCAAGATCCGCATCACAAAATTGTCCAACCAAAAACAAATTATGTCCAAGCCCCTCAACGTAGTATACCCTTGAGATAACAACATTTCCCAGCTGATAGTCACCATACCCCATAATCCTTGCAATCTGGTCGTTCCCGAATCTAACAGTACCCAGAAATTTACTGACAAAGTTCATGAGCTGAGAGCGATTCCCTGTCATGTGTTTTGAACATCCGGAGTCTAGATACCAGAGTACAATCTGGACAACCTATCATGACAAGAGAAGAAGACGATGGAATATCTATTGCATTGGATCCCCAAGTTTGATTGGGTTCCGAGTGGTTAGCATTTTTAGATTCTACAATCTTAGCTTTTTTACTCGAACCTATGGTTTTAACATTTTTGGGTTTCCTGCAATAGACTTTAATCTCTGGTTTTTGTATTTCATCAGAGTGGGAAGTGGTTTGCTTAGAAGGCACTACATTAGTTGTGGTGAACCTAGTTAAAGAGCACGAATTACCAACTAGAGTAAAAGTTCTGCCTGTTGGTTTCCACTTATATCCTACTTCAGTGAATACATGACCTATAGGCTTCCAAATATTTTACTTTTTATGTTTCTTAGCAGATTTAGAATGGCTATTCTCTTTGTGCACAAAATCAAGAAGACATTTATCATGAACAGCATCGAACATAGATTTATTACAAGAAGCACATAGAATTTCAGAATTCGCATTTGATAGAGAATGCTTAACATCAACATCACCAACAGGTTTAGCAACACGATTCTATTTATTAACTTTCTTAGGTTGGGCTTCTACGTTATTCTTCTTGTTCGTACTTGGTTTTTGCGAGATCCTATCATTCTTTTTATTGCCTGGAGGCTTTGATCCGCAATTACTAGTAGAACACTTCACTCCTGTAAAAGACAACACATGTGTGTTAGAATCTGATGTTTTAGAAGACTCTACCTGTTGAGTCTTGCTCGAGGATGTGATGGGTTCAGCAAACCTAACTTTCTTAACATTGTTCATTGGTGTGACAACAATCTTCTTAGAACTAGGTGTTATCGCATTAGGGAACGTATCTTGAACATATACAAGCAACTTCTGAATTCTTGTGGCATACTTACAGGCAAAGTTTAACTCACTATCTAATGGTTGTTTCGCCTTAGCTAGTTCGACTATTTCCCAAAGAATATTAGCATTTTCTTGAGTGTGCTTAATATAGTCTATGTGAGCTTCCCTATTTTGCAATAACCTAGGAGGCAACAGTACTAAATCAAGCTTGAACATGCTTGGAGCAATAGTGGTGGCAGATGGTATTTGTGAAGCATTTTCAACAATTTCTTTCCCTTTTAATTTTTGTAAATCGTTTTTTAATGATGTTATCACAAAAACCTTGTCTTGAATTTGAGCTTTTAAATCCTCATTTTCCACAGATTTTAAGTTTAGTTTGTTAATTAAAGTGTCACACTGTTCTTTATAACAAACACGTGTCTGTTTGATTGAGCCAAACTGATCTTTAAAAACCTGTTTCACATGATTAATTTCATTCCAAAGTTGCTTGTTTTCTGAAATTAATGTTGCCACACTATTCTCCATTTCCTCATTTATGGGCTTAAAATCACATTTCTCATGATGAACGTTCTTTTCCTTAGTATTCTTTTCCAAGGATTTGATGGTATCCTTCAACTTACAAATGGTCGTGTCTTTGTCTTGCAGCCGAGCTTTCAAACCATTGATTACAAAATATTTTGGAATTTCCACATCATTTTGACTAACATACGATTTATCATTTTGAAAAACTTCTTGTTTTAATTGCATTGACAGTTCGAGAGAAATACAATGTTTTTCAAGTTGTGAATGATTTTTCAAAAGATCACTATATGCTTGTTTTGATTTGGAAAGCTCAGCATCAAGATTCAAACACGTTTCACACAAGTCACACTTTTGCAAATTCATATTCACAGAATCGTTATTCAAAGACATAGAATTCATCACAGTTAACATTACATCTTGAGACATGATTTTTTAGAGGAGTCGATCATTTTCCAAAAGAATTTCTTTCTTAGCAATTTCTAAACATTTTTTATCAACTGAAAACTGTTGAACAGCCGTTTCCATTTGGTCAAAAACTGTTTGTACTTCCGTTATTTCATTTAGAAGATCTTTATCAAACACATTGAAGATGTCTTTTAAAGATTTTAGAAATGGAATAATTTCATTGTTGAAAACAGCTTTTGTATGTTCAAACCCCCATTCACCCTCTTCAAGGGCACTAGGTGTAGTCCTCTTCTTTACCACTGAGTCAAACTGGGTGAGGTGGAATTTAAGCTTTTTAAGACTTGTATTCACCAAACTCACCTTAGGTAGTTCACTGGGAACATCCACTATGACAGGTGGTGTGACAGAAGGTTCAATGGAAGGATTGGATATACGTAACCAAAACGCTCGTTCAGCCGATAATTCTTGTTGTGGAGTAAAACGTTTCCCAAAATCTTCAGTTAGTCTATTTAACTTTTCATAATCAATAGGTTTATGAGAAATGTTTTGTTTAACAGTTTCTGGATCCTTTGCTTTTTCAAACATTTTTGATCGACTCTCTTCTTCCAAAATCAATGTTTCTTCATCATCAATCACAGGCATAGCAACATGAGTATTAGATATAACAACACCATCATACAAGGTTGGTTTTATCCGCTGAGCTTTCTTAAGGTAAAACGGATTTTGATAACCTAGAGCTTGTTTGTGTGTATTATCATAAAACACTTGTGGCTTAGTTAGCATATGCACTGTCTGAGCAGATTGACCCACTTTACAAATGATATTATCGAGTTCCTTAATCTTCTTTTCCAAATCAATTTCAGTTTCCATATATTTATTTTCCTTTTCTTTGGATTCATTTTTGAAAACAGTAAAGGTCTGAAACAAAGATTCCTTTTCTTTGATTTGTTTAGAAAGATTTTGCTCAAGTGAGTCAATTTGTTCTTTGAGTGCAAGTTTCTCTCTAATCATATCATCCATTTGAGAATCAATCATTTTTTCACGACTACTTAAATCAATATTAAGACGTTGTTCAAAAGTCTTGACCCTTTCCTTATATCTCTCTAGCTCAGCGGTTATTGATTCATTATTTTGTTCCTTATTAGCCTTTTCCTAATTATTCACATGATTAATCATTTGTTCGGACATTTGTTCAATCACAGATAAAATCATTGAATCTTGTTGTGCCTGCAAATTAGTATCTTGAACATTTGCCTGTTGTGTTTCTTGCAAATATTGAGAATATGGAATGATATTGCTATCACTAGATATCTCATTATCTGTAAAATCCATAACTGGGGATTGTTCAAAATCCTGCAATGCATGCACACTTTGATTATCCATATCATTTAGATAGGTTTCAGAATTGGGTACCTCTGAGATAACATCAGAACCATAGTTGGAAATGTTGGCCATAAGAACTGCTTGTGCATTCGAGAGATCATCACAATCAGAATCATAAGTATCGAGATCCTCAGTCTGGAAAGCAGCATTGTGAGGAATGACTGTCGGAGCTTGACTTGCTGGAATTCCTGGATCTGCAAGAAATGCGAGTTGCTCCTCATCCAATATTTGTCCAGCTTCCTGAGCTTCTGCTAACATTGCTTTCTCTTTATACCATGCAGCATTCCTTGGTCGCTTAGGCTGAGTGCATTGCCTAGCCATATGTCCTTCACCTTGGCAGTTGTAGCATTTAACAACTCTTGCCTGCCCAGTTGTAGTATTTCCCCTTGAACTTGTAGCATTGTTCTTATAGTATACCAGGAATAATTTGCCTTGTCTCCCCTGAACTTGTTGCACTGTAACCCTGCCATCTTGAATAGTGGCTTGGTTTCTTGGATTAGAGGAAGTTCTGAGCTGATTATTGGTAGTTGGAAACCTTGAAGAAGCTACAGCCGTTAGAAAAGCCATTGCTTTATTGAGACAAGCAATTGGATCATCTCCAGGAGAAAACACAGGAACTGCAAAACCTGAGTCTACAAACGGTGTCTCAGTCATAAGTTGTGTAGGGGCTTGAGGTGATTGATAAGCAACTTGAGGAATTACTTATAGAACAGTTGAGGTTTGATGATTCATTTGAGACTGAAATGTATGTGATGGTTGAATGGATGAATGATTTAATTGAGTTTGTGATGGATAATGAGATGAGTATTGTTGATTGGGTTGAATTGATCCATATTGTGATGGTGAAAACTGTTGTGATGGTGAAAACTGTTGTTGAAGTTGAGGATTGTTATAAGATGATTGATAAGGGTTGAAGTGAGGTGGTGTCATCTGCTGATTTGCAACGAATGCAAGTGGATCTTGGTGACGTTCACGCATGATACATACTTCATTTGCATGGAGTTTATGTTGTTCAAGATATGCATGCAGTTGATCAAAGTTGGAGGTATGCAAATCTTTAACTAGCTTGACATCAGTCACAAACTTACTCCATTCAGGTGGAAGACTGTTTAAGAACTTGGTATTAACTTGAAATTGCTCCATGTTCATCTTGTAGATGTTCATATCATTAATCAGCTGAGTAAATTGCAAGTAATACATATGAAGTGATTCCCCCTTGATGTGAGTAAACTTATCAAATGCATCATACAGTTTACATTCTCTTTCTTGCTTTGTCAAAGATGTACCTTGCATTAGTAATTGAACTATCTCCCATAAATCTTTAGCAACTTTGTGATGATTCACAAGTGAATAGATATCAGCAAGAAGACCTCGAAGAATGATATTAGAAGCCTTCATATCACAATCAGCTTGAATTTTCTCAGCAGTAGATAATTCAGCATATTTCTTTGTTCTGATCACACCGTTCTCTTCAACCGTAGGCTAAATGAGAGGACCATGTTCAACTGATTCAAGTATCATTCTTTCATGTTCTCTATTTTGCATGTATAATTCCATTCGACTTTTCCAAGAATCATACAGGTCTTTGTCCAACATGGGTGGATGATTGTCAGCACCGGAGAGTATCATGTACTCAGCAAGAGTATTCTTTTGACCAAGTGAATTCATTGGATCCATTTTAATGTGATAAGATTAAAATAATTGGACAGTGATTGGAGGTTGTTGTGTTAAAGTGAGTTTTGATTAATGAAGTTTGAGTCTTATGGAATACACGGGATTTTACAATTCTTGATAAAACCAAGAAAAATGAATCTTCACGGGATTTTACAAATCAAAGAACAATCGTATAATTCATTTAACGAACGTGTATAGTTCTCCTTAGTCAAGCGTACAAATCACCCAAGCAAAATACGTATAAATCGCCCCTTGAAAAATACACTGTATAAATCGCCCTTGTAAAAACAATGGTATAAATCGCCCTTGTAAAGACAATGGTATAAATCGCCTTTGTAAAAACAATGGTATAAATTGCCTTTGCAATTACAGTGGTATAAATCGCCTTTGCAATTATAGTGGTATAAATCGCCTAAGTGAAGTACTGTATAGATCGTCTGAACAAACACTCGTATAAATCGCCTCACTTAAAGAAACGTATAGATCGCATGAACAAACACTCGTATAAATCGCCTGACTTAAAGAAACGTGTAGATCACCTGAACAAACACTCGTATAAATCGCCTAACTTAACAAGGTGTATAGATCGCCTGACCAAAGAACACTTCGAAACTCAAAAATCAAAAATCTTAAAAAGACACACTTTTTGACATTTTTACCTGATTTTTCTTGCACAACTTAACTATCTAAGACTATTAGAACATTAAAAACACAAACTTTAACATTTTTTACACGAAAAATTTGAAATCAAGATTCTTGGTACAAAACCCTCTTTTTAACCAAAAAGACTAAAAAAGATGAAATTTTTATGGTTTTTGAAAGATTTTCTTGTACTTCTAGTCTATACTAAGATAAATAAACAAGAAAGTTGTGAACTTTATGGTTTTTAAACCTTCAAAAGGTGAAAACCTTTTGAATGGATTCGAACCACAACACGCCTAGAACGAGTAGAAGAAACGCACACATAACCTACACAAACACCCTATGGCTCTTGATACCAATTGTAGAATAATCTTATCACAAGTATGGAATAACTACTTAGAGTTTTAGAGAGAGAAAGAGGTGGTTGGATGAACACTTTGAGAGAGAAAGAAAACATGTAATATTAGCTTAAGAAATGTGACAAATGAACAACCAACACCCTCTCCAAGCAATGGAAAGGGTTTATATATGCCTAGCTAACCGGCCATGGGCTTATGGTATGGGCTTATATTGTAACTTTGGCCCGGTTAGCTTACTAACTTAATCTTACAACTAACTACGAGCTATGACTAATTATATTGGTAGTAACCGACACTTTTTCGTATTTCTAACAATCCGGTTAAAATAGATGCTAGTTATGAGGTAGAGTTAGCTGATGGAAGGGTAGTTAGTATGAATACTGTTCTAAAAGGTTGCACTTTGAATTTAGTGAACCATCTTTTTGAAATCGATTTGATGCCAATTGAGCTTAGTACATTCGATGTTATAATTGGTATGGATTGGCTTGTCAAGCACGATGCCGTTATCGTTTGTGGTGAGAAGATTATTCCTTATGGAAACAAGCATTGACGGTCGAATGTGACAAAGGTGTGTCCCGACTAAAGGTCATATCTTGTATTAAAGCCCGTAAGTATATCGAACGCGGTTGTCATTTGTTTTTGGCACGTGTGACTGAGAAGAAACCAAAGGAGAAGAGATTGAAAGACGTGCCTATAATTCATGACTTTCCTGAGGTGTTTCCTGATGATTTGCCAAGACTACCACCATCGAGGCAAATAGAGTTTCGAATTGATTTGTTACCGGGTGATGCACCTATTGCTCGCGCACCATATCGTTTGGCACCGTCTGAGATGAAAGAGTTGTCTGAGAAATTGCGAGAGCTGTTGGAGAAAGGATTTATTCGTCTGAGTTTATTACCGTGGGGAGCACCGGTGTTGTTCGTGAAAAAGAAAGATGGATCTTTTCAAATGTGTATAGATTACCGCGAGTTGAACAAGTTGACTATCAAGAATCGTTATCCTCTCCCGAGAATCGACAATTTATTTGACCAACTTCAAGGTTCGAGCATGTATTATAAGATCGATCTGCGATCAGGATATCACCAGTTATGCATTAAAGAAGAGGACATTCTAATTACTGCATTTAGAACTCGGTATGGTCACTTTGAGTTCCAAGTAATGCCGTTTGGATTGACTAATGCGCCTGCTGTATTTATGGACTTGATGAACCGAGTATGCAAGCCATATCTTGATAAGTTCATCATTGTGTTCATTGAAGATATTTTGGTTTATTCCCAGGACGAAGAAGAGCACGGAAAGCATTTGAAGATTATTTTGGAGCTGCTTAAGAAAGAGAGATTGTACGCCAAATTTTCAAAGTATGATTTTTGGTTAGATTCGATAGAATTCCTTAGTCATGTGATTAATCATAATGGTGTTCATGTTGAACCTGCCAAGATCGAAGCCACTAAGAATTGGGCTGCACCGACGACGCCAACGAAGGTGAGGCAATTTCTTAGATTGGCTGGTTACTATCGGAGGTTTATTGAAGGTTTTTCTTTGATTTCTAAGCCACTGACTAAGTTGACTCAGAAAGATAAGAAATATGAGTACGGAAAAGAAGAAGAGGAAGATTTTCAAACACTGAAGCAAAAGTTGTGTAGTGTACCAATCTTAGCGTTGCCCGAAGGAACGGAAGACTTTGTGGTCTATTGCGGTGCGTCACTTAAGGGTTATGGAGCCGTGTTGATGCAAAGGGAAAATGTGATAGCGTATGCTTCCTGACAATTGAAGACTCACGAAGAGAATTGCGCAACCTATGATTTGGAGTTAGGAGTTGTTATTTTTGCTCTTAGGCTGTGGAGACATTATTTGTATGGAACGAAATGTGTGGTTTTCACCAATCACAAGAGCCTACAATATGTTTTGAATCAGAAAGAGCTAAACTTGAGACAACGTCGATGGATTGAGTTGTTAAGTGATTATGATTGTGAGATTCTGTATCATCCTAGAAAATCGAATGTTGTGGCTGACGCCTTGAGTCACAAGGAAAGGATTAAGCCATTACGTGTTCGAGCTTTGATGATGACTGTTCACAACGATCTACCAAAGCAAATCCTTGAAGCTCAGTAGGAAGCGATGAAAAAGAAGAATGTGAGAGCCAAAAATTTGGGGAGATTGATTAAGCAAATCTTCGAGTTTCGCCCTGATGGAACACGTTGTTTTGGAAATTGTGTTTGGTTGCCGCAATTCGGTGGATTGAGGGATTTGATTATGCATGAGTCGCATAAGTCAAAGTATTCTATCCATCCGGGATCGAACAAAATGTATCAAGATTAGAAGTTTTTGTATTGGTGGCCGAATATGAAAGTTGATATTGCCACGTATGTTAGAAAGTGTCTCACTTGTGCAAAGGTTAAAATTGAGCATCAAAAATCGTCTGGATTGCTTCAACAACCTGAGATTCCTGTTTGGAAGTAGGAAAGGATCACTATGGATTTTTTTTCTGGACTGCCTAGAACGCCGAGTGGGTACGATATGATTTGCGTCATTGTTGATCGATTGACCAAATTAGCTTATTTCCTACCAACGAAGAAGACTGATACTATGGAAAAGCTCACATAATTTTATTTTAAGGAAATTATGTGTAGACATGGTGTACCTATTTCGATCATTTCAGATAGAGATAGTCATTTTACGTCTAGATTTTGGAAATCTCTTCAGAAAGCGTTAGGGACAAATTTGGATATGAGTACCGCTTACCACCCTTAAACGGATGATCAAAGTAAGAGGACTATACAAATGCTTGAAGATATGTTGCGTGCCTGTATGATTGACTTTAGGAGTAGTTGGGATCGCCATTTTCCTTTGGTTGAGTTCTTATACAACAATAGTTATCACGCGAGTAATAAGGCTGCTCTATATAAGGCTTATGGACGAAAATGTAGATCACCTGTATGCTCGAGTGAGGTTGGAGATAGCCAACTCACATGTCCAGAAAAGATTCGTGAAACGAGTGAGAAGATCATTTCGATTAAGAACCGCTTGTTAACTACCCATAGTCGTCAGAAAAGCTACGCGGATAGAAGGTCTAAGCCGTTAGAATTTGAAATCAGTGATATGGTATTGCTTAAGGTATCGCTATGGAAAGGCACTGTACGTTTTGGAAAGCACAGAAAGTTGAGTCCACGTTACATTGGGCCATTCAAGATTCTAGCTAGAGTAGGTCCGGTGGCTTATACGTTGGAGTTACCTAAAGAATTGAAAGGGATTCATAGTACTTTTCATGTTTCGAATCTTAAGAAATGCCTAGCGGAAGGTGACATTGTCATTCCGATGGATGGGATTCAACTTGATGATAAGTTGCATATGATTGAAGAGTCGGTGGAAATTTTTAATCGAGAAGTCAAGCGACTTAAGCAAAGTCGGATACCTATCGTTAAAGTTCGTTGGAATTCGCAAAGAGGTCCAGAATTTACTTGGGAACGTGAGGATCAGATTAAGAAAAAGTACCCTCATCTCTTTACAAGTAAGGACGAAGTGAAGAAGAGTGGATAAGCCGAACTGAGCACCGGGACGGCGCTCCCTAAAGGAGGGGAGAATGTAACAACCCGAGTTTCAAGTCAACATTTATCTCGAGCTATAATTAATTACGTAGAAAAATAATTATCATAGCTCGAGATAAATGTTTAGTATTGCTAGATTGGTGTTATTAGCAAGTGATTTGTTTGAAAAAGGTTGGTTTGTTTAGGTTTGTGCTTGCGTCCGATTTCAAAGCAAGCGGGGGAACCATATATGGTTTTTGTTATAGCATTATGAACTTCTATCTATGTTTTTGTGTTGATTAATTTGAATATATTACGTGCTATATGTTATATGCTAGGTGATTTAAGTGCG
Organism: Tanacetum coccineum; assembly: GCA_026074375.1. Lineage (NCBI taxonomy): Eukaryota > Viridiplantae > Streptophyta > Magnoliopsida > Asterales > Asteraceae > Tanacetum > Tanacetum coccineum. The sequence goes on along the minus strand of BQNB010036426.1, from coordinate 11,930 downwards.
GAAATTTTTGAAAGTGTATTTGATTATTAATCAAAGTTTGATGGTTATGGTATAATTGCATATGCTAGTTAAACATGTTTTGATAGTTGGTTTATGTCAAAAATGTCATTTTGATTGGTTTTGAGTTGACCAAGTTTGACTAGAAAGTTTGACCGCGTCGTAGCGTGTCGAGAAATTTTTGAAATCTATTTTAGGATTTTAAAAACAATAAAGGATATTCTAAGGTTCGTTTTGATATAAGGTGGGTCTTGTAACTCTTAAAAACAAAGATTATACGGCCGAATGAAGTTTGGTTATTTTTTGTGTAAAAAGTCAACTACGAAGTTTGACTTTTGAAAGTTAAACTTGCGTATACTTTTGAATAAGGTTTACAATCAGCAAATGGTTCGTAATGTTAGTTAATTTATGATGAAATATGAAGTTCAGATTATATTATCCTTACTTTCGACAACTTTCTAAAAATGGAAACTTTATGTTAAACAAAGCGTAACGCAAATGTAATTAATGTAGAACTGTGGGTGCGTCAAAGTAAAATATTTTTGCGTCGCACTTAGAGATTGTAGTATATGATTGTATATACGTAATAGTTATATATATACACGCAAGTATGCATTATATGGATTATTTTACTTTTAGTCATGTCCGATATATATCTATTATATAGTTGCGGTTGAGACGTGAAGTTAATTGCGCTTGTTGATTTGATTGATTTGGATTCTTTTACTTAAGGTGAGTTTATAGCCCCGCATTTAAATCTTTTGATTGTTTTTAAACCCGCGAGGGGGATATATATTTGTTTTATAAATCAAACACATATGATTTTATGGTATGCTGGACTTGATTATGAGATTGTTTCCGCATAAGTAGCTATTGTCGAAGTCCCTTATTTCATGAACCGTTAATTGCCTTGTAAGGTGAACACTAATGCATTAAATAGATCTATTGGGTTTGACAACCCTGTCCGGGGTATGAATCTTTGTGAACACCCTGTAAAACGGACATTTTGTATTTAGAAAGTAGTAGGTATATGACAATAATACCTTGTTTTGGGGCAAATTAACATATGAAATGGTATATGTATTGCTAACGTTCGGTGTCATGAGCTTAATGTGTGAAAGAAAAGAGATTGTTATGCATTACATTTGTTGCATTGTTTTCCCGAGAACTAATTAAGTGTTCAAAGATGATTACTTATTGATTGTTATAAACTCTATGAATTTCACTCAACATTTTGTTGACGTTTTAAACATGTTTTATCCCAGGTAACCAAGAATGAAGGCAACGATGGCGTGGAGGTGTCGTGCGTATGATGGATTTGGTAAAAGACTACTTGTGTGTTCCTTGTCTTTCAAAAACAATGACTTAATGTCTTTTAAAACAATGTCTTTTTTTTGAAACAATTATCTTTCAAAGGTTGTGTGGTTGTGGTTACGATTTATTGTGGGACCTAAACGCACTTTTCTCTAATTAATAATGGAACACATGTTTGTGAAACATCTTATTTGGTCATTTTCTATTATCTTGGTGTTTTTGTGCTATTTAGTAACACTCAATTGCTAATTTTCGCTACACAATCCAAAGTTGGGGGTGTTACACTCTTGGCTCTAGACTTAATAGTGCATTTTTGGTTTTAGTGATCGGAGGCTGGAGCTGACTGCCATCTTTTCACTACCAACTAACTAGGAGTGAGAAAGTCGATAGAAATATGTGTAATCTCCGTGAGAAATGAAACAAGAGTCTTTTGAGAGACCTTGAGTGGCTAGGGAGGGTTGTGCATCGCATCACTAGGTCCATGATAACTATCTTCAATACCAGACAACAGCTTAGTGTTTGTGATAGCATATGTATTGACCCGGTTTCTGTCTAAGTGTAAGGAGGGCTTATTTCTTTTCACCCTTTATCTTAACTTTTCTTTTTTATTCATCAACCCCTTCAATGCTTACCAAGACTTCATCACTAACACCTTGTTGGGTTTGTTCCAGTGTTAGCTCTGTCTTAGTCCACATTTTTCCTTTTTCTCACTTTTTCTCCTTTTTATCATACCTATTGACTTATATTCTAACTAATGGAATATCCCTGGGTAGATCCATCTGGTTCTGGCTGGATCGTGGGAATGAACACCTATACCTAACCACCTTGTAACTCTAATTAATTAACAACATGGTCGGTCTTTTGGTATTGTTCTCAGCCTTAAAACCATATGAAAACATCGATCAAAGTACTTTGTGAGATAAATCAAAACATTTAGTACCTCGACGGTTTTACTTTCCAGAAATGCTCCCTCGCAACACATGCATCGATAACTAAAATTGTTTAGCATGGTGAGGAAGGAGTTCACTCTTGAGCCTTTATGATTACATTTTTACAAGTTATATACTTTAATCATTCTCTATCCTTATCAAAAATGTCAAATTTCTTGATCTTTTGGATATCAATTGATTCAAATATATATGAAAATTATTTGGGGAGAGAAATGTTCTGATTATATATATTAAGCCGTATTAGGAACATTTTAATGCTCTCCCTCAATTTTTGAGAGTATTATATGGTGTTTGAGTACGTTAATTTGATTTTTTTTGAATTTACTAAGAAATTCTTGAAATTTCGTACTCAAACACTATATATGCCCATTTTTAGTCTTACACTACTTATTTACATATTCACAAGTTTTATAAATACAAGATAATGACCTTTAAAGAGTAGAACAAGATATGACAAAGTCATACTGTCCGTTGAAGCAGGCTAAGGTCTTCCCCGTATTCCCTACCACCAACGAACTTTTCTAAGCTCCTCATAATTCTTCTTTCTAGCTGCTTTTGATTGATGACTTTGATCATGATGCGGGTCCTTTCCTGGTCCAATCTGGTCCATTTCCTTCTCCTCATAGCTTTGTCATACCCCAAGTGTAGATCGTGAATCACTTGACTCAGGGTGTCACCAACCGAAATGAGAATGCTGTCACTGAACTTATGAAGCTCGTTGGCACGCTTGAATCTCTTTCGTTTCAGATTGTTTTTATAGATCACACCTTGAGGGTTTGACAGAGTGGTATAGGCTGGTCTGCGGGAAATATCTAAATCTTGAGTTCTTGGCTTGGTGAGGTTAAGTTTCTTCTGGTAACTTTCTACTCCTAGCTGAAGGTCTTTAACCCTTGCCTGAATAACAGACCTCCTTGCAAACATACGTAAGCTCGTTGCCAAATGAACTACTACATTCCTATCGAATTTGTTAAGTTTGTTTTGAATAGTGAGAAGTAGCATGTCTTCAATGTCGTTTAGATGCAGTCTCTTGAAATCACCTTCCTTAAAAGTGTACAGTTTTTTATCTACTCTTTTAACAACAATTTCCTCCAAGTGACCATACATGTACCACTCGTTTACCTTGACGCCGATGATGCTTAGAATCCTCTTGGTCGAATAAACATCATGTTTGGACACCATTTTGGTTGCATAACCATATAAATTCTGGCGTTTGGTTTGCTAGTGAGAAATTCCCAAAAGAGCAAAACTGGCATAAACAACCTTTACCAGACTCCACAGGTTAGGGACCATGTCTTCAATCCCCTTTAACTCATACCTTGTAGCTTTAGACTTCGTCGTAGAGGTTGTACATTTCTTGTCATTTCTTCCTCCTCTTAAGTATTCCAAGTAGTTGTTAAAGAAGAAGTCGGCTGGGGCAATTTGACAACCTTGAGACGACATTTACACGGGTAGAGGTTTGGTAAGATCATAGGGACAGCGATGACCCTCAGGATTGTTCCAGTCAAGTTGTTCAAACAAAGCACGATAGCATTCTTCTATAGTCTAGTCTAACTCCACATAACTTTTGCACGTTCCTTTCAGCAGATTGTAAGCCGATCCTTTAAGAATTTCTTTTGGAAGATTGTCGATTTGGAGATGGTTCATTATAAAGGCAGAGAAGTCGATTGGAGTGTGTAGCAGCTCATCAAAGGTGAGAGGAGGTTTAGTAGCTTTGCCCATATCATTGACGTCATCAACTGATTTGCCTTCATTCTATTCAGGATCAGGACCACTGCCGGACTTCTTGTACCAGTCATTCTTTGAAACAGCCTCATCGGTAGGTTGTTCATCAGTTTTAATCAAGTCTTCTCCCTGATCTATTGGCATGTCAGTGTTGTCAAACTCAGCATCATCATCAGAGTCTTGCACAGAGATCAGTTCATCAACTTGATCTTTTGCAGACTTGCCAGATTTAGAAGAATTTGAAGAGGTGGCTAGAGATTTTCCTTTAGAAGAGTCCTTTGTAGCAGAATTCTTCTTTGAGGTTTCAGTACCTTTGCTTATTCTTTGTCTTTTCAACCCTCGGTCTGATCCAGGGGAAGGGCCTTCATCTTTATCAGCATCATACGGTTTCCTTTTCTGTACTTTATTAGCAACACCTTCATCCATAGCATCTTCATCCTCCATGATTGACTCCATGAGAGCATGATATAAAGCTCTTTGCTTAGGACTTTTGGTGAATGACTTGGATTTAGTCATTGTTTTAAACAAAGTAGTTTTTTGATCAAATTCTTCAAGTGCAACGGTATCAGATGAAGATATAGTATCTTTAGGCACTTGCTGCTTTCTTGCACGCTCCATCTTGATTTTTTGATGTCTTTAGTGCTTTTCTGAGGTACATATTACTGGTCTGAGTCTCTCTACAATTTCAGCATCGTGTTTCTTGAGCACCAATATAGAGAGCAATTAAACCAGACTTGTTCAAGGTACACTTTGAGACGGCAATTTAGACTTCAGATTTGATGGTTGAAAAGAGTGCTGAAGAGTGATCAACAGTCTTGAGCTCTTTGACATCCTTTTGCAAATCAATAATTCTTTGATAGAGTGCAGAGAGAGTTTCAGATTCAGGAACTGCAAGTCGTTTTAAAGTAACAGCTGCAGTTGGTTGTTGGTTTTAGGGATCGTGTTGATTTTTGAAAGGTGAGGAAAAAGTAAAGAAAGAAGAGATGAAATAGTTGTTGCTGAAGCAGTTGTGATTGTTTTAGGTTAATTGACAACAGTATGTTCGTGGATTACAAACACAGGGATGGTGAGAAGAGGTGAGGTACGTGGAACTTCATGTTGAACATTAATATCCATCATAGAGACAATTTCAGTGTCAGCCGGGGGAATGTTATCAAAGTTGAGATATTTAGCAGCATAGTCGAATGAAATAGAAGAAGTTGGTATTGGACTTTCAGTCTTCTGTGTTACCTAAGCATCATCCTTGACTTGATTACCTGCACCCTCTTGATTAACGTTCTCGACCTCAACATGTTCATGACCAGCATTAGTCATCTCTTCATCATCTTTCTCAGGATCTATCAATCTAACGTTGACATCACCATACAACTCTTTATCAATCATATCATACTCTTCTTCATCCACATCAATAATCTTATATTTTTTCATCGTCATTAGGGTGACAGTAAACTTCAGGAGTATGTTAACAGTTCTCATAATCTTGTATACTCATTTCTTCTTTATCACTTTTTCTTGGATTATCAGACTCTGTTAGTTCATCATCAGCTTGTTCATGATCATCATTACCTTGTTCATTGGTTTCATCACCACTATCACCCCAAGATTCATTCTCTCTTTCTGAAGAGTCAGTTGTGGACACATCAGGAACCCCTGGTTTTGAACCAGTTCCTTCATATGTGTCAACAGACTTACCTTTAGACTCATGCTCATCAGAAACCTCTGATTCAAAATTAGCTCCCTCACTTAAGTCACCTGCTTGATGAATGTTTGTTTCTAATTTTCTTCTTTTGAGAGCCCTTTTAAATTGAGCTTCCTCAAATAATGCGGCATCAGATAGCAATTCAATTCCTTTGCTTCTTTTAGCCTTAGCTGGTGCCTTCTTCTTTGACACAGACACACCAGGAGTGTCTCGGATTTGAACACCAGCAGACTATCTTTTAGCAGCAGGTTTCTTGACAGGTTTGTCTTTCTTATCAGGTTTAGGTTCTTCTTCCTTTACGGTGACAAGTGTTCTCTTCTTCGAAGGAGAAGTAGGTTTCTTGAATTTCCTTTTCATCTTGGGTGATGTTGCACTAGTGGCATATGCAAGATAAGTCTTGTAGGCATCAGAGTCCCGCATCTGCTGATTAGTCATCTTGTTAGGAAGTAATGCTCCATATACTTGGAAGTCATCAGACTTGGAGACAATTCTCATGGGACCCAAAATGCTCTCATCCCGAGCAGTATGCATAAACATTCTGTTCCTCATCGAAATTGACTTGTCTTTGGTGATGAAATGATGAATGATAGCTTTTGTGAATATGGGATAGTACATCTTTTCTTGCTTCTTGTAGTCTCTGTTCTCTATTCGGAATGTGAAGTCTTCCCAAAGAAGTTTGACAAATTCAACATTCTTCTTATAGAACGTCCCCCATAGAATTTAAGCTCTTGAAAGTTGAAGCTTGTCAAGAGTTGTAATTTTCCCAGATAAGCACTTGTTGATGATTACAACAAAGGTTCTCCATGGTTGGTACATATGATCAATAACCACTTCAGTGATAGATTTAATGTCTCATTTGTGTCCAAGTTCTTTGATGAAGGAGATCATTTCTTCATCTGAGGGAAGTGCATCAAATTCTTGATTCGGGAGATTAGGGTACATCTGGAAATCTCCCTAAATACTTCCATATTGATAGTGAACCTTTTCTTATCAATCTTGAACCGTTAAGAAGTAGAGTCTTTCTTGTTGATGGTAAACCAAAACTGATGCATAGAAATCTCTGGAACATCTGCAGTGATCATAAAAGCAGGATAGCAGGTAGTAAGAGCAAGAGAATCCAAAACAACTTGATATGTGGGCTCTTTCTGAGTCTTTCCTGGATCAATTCTCATGTTTTACTTGACGATCTTGACTCGTTTCTCAAGTGGTATCAAGGCGTTGTCAAGAGCAACTTGTTGAGCGGCAGTAGTAGTCATGGTTCTGCTAAGATTTGCCAAATACAGTTTATACACAAACAAACATATATGTATTTTACTGAGTGACAATTTGGTTCATGTTGATTGATTTTTGATGCATGAATTGAATTCTAATTAGGGATCAGGCACGGTTTATTAGGCTTTGAATTATAGCACAGGTAGAATTAACAACAATCAGTGAATCAATATGGATTGATAGTTAACTAAGCAGCTAGATTGATTACTAAGAAAAAAATTACCCTAAATAAATCAGCTAGTGAAAAACTTTAAGGTATAATTCGCCTAGTGATATCATCATGTATAATTCACCCAATTATAATTTTTTTATGTATAATTCGCCCAGTGTAAACTGTATAATTCGCCTAATGTTAAATGTATAATTCGCCTAGTGAAAACTGTGTTTAGTTCGCCTAATGTAAATGCATAATTCGCCTAGTGAAATTTTTGAATACTTCTCCTAGTGAAATGCATTTATAATTCACCCAGTTATACCAAATGTATAGTTCGCCTAGGCCAATTTTACACAATCAAAATCTTTATGTTTTCAAGCATCAAAATCAGTTTAAACACGAACCTTAGCAACCACAAACAACTTATGAACCTTTTATAACATGAATTAACTACGGAAATATAAAGTTATGCAATTTTTGACCAGTAAGAACCCTTAAACCCAAAATAATCAAGTTAATCTTGTTTAAGCTCACTCTATTACTGACTAAGGATAATTGTAACTCTTCTTAACACAAACCCATGAACCTTTTTCAAGTTCTTGACCTTAAACCCAAATTTTTGAACCAATGAATCTCACAAAAACATTCATTCGTTAACCTTATTAAAAAATATTTTATCCTAGTGTTATATACCCCTAAGAGATCAAAACTCCTCAATCAATTTAAAGATTCACACATTTTTACTTGAAGAACATTAAACCTATTTCTAGAGTTTTCGAGCAAAAAACAAGTGATTTAGGCTAATTCCTTTTGATTAGAAGCTTGTTAGGGTTTTAGAAACAAGATTATAGTTTACCTTAATGATTGAAAAACATGAATTGATGATTTTCTTGGTTGGTCTGATTACAAAGAGGGGGAAAAGGGGTGTGTTTGTGTGTGATGAAATGAAAATCAAGGGTAGGGGGAGTGTTTGTTTGAAAACTCTGAGTTTTTGGCAAAAACACCTTAAGGATCATGCACTCTTTCATTTTTCTTTTACGACTTTCCTAAGGCAAAGAATAGTTCCACTTTTGGCAAAATAGTCCCTAAAGGTTTTGTTATCAACACGAAGTCTCATATTTTTCTATATAGTCCCTAAGGTCATAAACATATAACATATAAAGCCCAAATGAGTTAAACTTAATTAATTCCCTTTAAATATTGATTCGTTATTGATTAAACCTTTTTTTCTTTTATCACTTGATGAATTTTAAAAAAGATAATTTGACAATTTCTCTCCCTCAAATAATGACCCGTTTTCTATTTAAAGAGTTGTAGTCGTTATTTGATGGTTCAAATTGTTTTAGAAAATTATTTTATGATGAAACCGAAAGATGATTATAGTTTATTTTGAAAATCAACATCATAAAAATAATATTTCTCTTATTTTGACAAAGAAATGCACTGATACGTAAATTAATTTGTATAAAGGAAGCACGGGTTGTGTTGCAAAGTAAACACAAGCCTTTGTATGAATATGAAGTAATTCATACCTGAGAAAAATTAATTTCCCGTTGTGAGTTCAAGTTTTCCTTTTGCTGAAATACTTGCCTTTAAGATGATGACTGAGTTGCTATCTGAAATAATAGCAAGCCATTTGACATGTTTTGAAAGCTTTTATAACTTATGCTCGAACTTCATTTACAGCCTCGTATTATTATTAAATGACATTTCTAAGTCCGTAAATGTTATCGATTTTCAGAAGACGTGTCAGTGATACATATATTTATATTTTTCTAATTTTTTTAATTTTGTATTTTTTTTCTGGTTTTATATTTTTATATTTTCTTTTTGAAAAACTTTTATAAAGTGAAAAATCTTTGTGGGTTTTTATATTTTCTTATATACATATGATACATAGGATATACCACGAGTTACCACCATTACTCGTCCTCTTCCTTTGCCAGATGTTTTAGCGTTTTCAGAGACATGCTTCTCATACCTAGCTTTTTGATCAAGAACTTGAATCTTTCTCGTGGCAAAGGTTTGGTGAAGATGTCTGCCAGTTAATATTCAGTCCAGATAAAGTATAATCCCACTATTCCATTCTCTACTTGCTCCTTTATAAAATGGTAGCGTACATCGATGTGCTTGGCTCTCGAGTGTTGAACGTTGTTGCAGCATAGAGTAATAGCACTTTTGTTGTCGCAGTACAGAGGAATCTTATTGAATTTAAACATGTAGTCTGTTAGCTGTAATCTCATCCAAAGGATTTAAGGCAATATATTCAGCCTCTATACTCGAGATCGCAGTGTTCTTTTGCTTCTTGGAAGACCAGCTAACAAGTTTATCACTTAAGAATTAAGTGCTTCCTGATGTACTACGTCTAGTCTCCTTACATCTCACGTGATCTACGTCTGAATATGTTGTTAGTGACATACCGGTATCCTTTGAGTACCAGAGACCCATGTGAATGGTTCTCTTAAGGTATCGAAAGATCCGTTTAACCGCATCTAGGTGCTTTTCGATAGGCTTTGCCTGATACTGAGCACATAAGCAGACTGCATAAATAAGGTCAGGTCTACTGGATGTTAGATACATAAGGGAACCAATCATGCCACGGTAATGTGTAGCATCAACTAGTGTCCCCTGTAGATCTTCATCCAGTTTATTCTTTTCCACCATAGGTATGTCTATAGAATCACTAGTTAGCAAACCATATTTTTTAATAATTTCATAAGCATATTTTGATTGGTTTATGAAGATGCCTTTAGGACTTTGAGAAATTTGTAATCCTAAAAAGAATGACATTTGGCCCATCATTGACATCTTGAACTTAGTGGTCATAAGATTAGTAAACTCATCACACATAGCAGTATTGGTTGATGCAAATATTATATCATCGACATAAACTTGTACCATTAATAAGTCGTTTCCTGCTTTCCTTGTAAAGAGTGTTGGATTGACTGCACCTTTGGAGAAATGTTGTGAGATGAGGAAGCTTGACAGCATGTCGTACCATGCACGTGGTGCTTGTTTGAGAACGTAAAGGCCTTTTTGAGCTTGTACATATGCGATGGGTTTTCTTGATCAACAAATCCTTTTGATTGACAAACATAGACATCTTCTTTAAGCTCGCCATTTAAGAAAGCCGTTTTGACGTCCATTTGGTAGATCGTCATATTCCTGTGGGTGACATTTGCTATGAAGATACGAATGGCCTCTATTCTTATAACCGATGCAAATGATTCCTCAAATTTAATTCTCTCCTCTTGCTTGAATCCTTAAGCAACCAATCTAGCCTTGTTCTTTAGTACACAGCCAAATTCGTCTTTCTTGACTTTGTAAATCCATTTCAATTTGATCAACATTATACGATATGGACATGGTACTAGTTCCCAAAATTGCAACCGTTCAAACTCATGAATATCTTCTTATATTGCATCGATCCATGACGGTTCAGTCATTGCTTCTTTGAAATTCTTCGGCGCAACAGAAGTTAGGAATGCATCAAAATAACACCACATGACATCAGTTTTGAGTTGCTTTTTAGTACAGACTGGTCGAGAAGGGTTACCAATCATGTTTTCTAATGGATGATCTCTAGTTCATTTACCAATCTTTTCAAATAGAGAGTGTGAGGATTGCCCAATTGACGATGATTCTTGAGAAGTAGAAATTTCATGAACTGGTTCATGACATGGATCGTCAAAAGGTGCGTTTAGTATAGGTTCTTCAACACCTTGAGAGATGATTGAGGATTGTTATTGTTAGTTAGATGATGAACTACTTGTTGAGGGTGCATCTTGATCAATGAAAATTGATGAAGGTGAACCGGCTATATCAACAGCTCTTGGTGTAGCAGCTACTTAAACTAGAGAAACAACACTCAATGGAGGATTGAAGTATTCATCGAACATAGGTTGGAACAAAATATCCTAATCATTTCTAGGTTGGTGGATTAAAAGGTTGTTGAGGAAAAGGGTTTGGTACGAGTTCTGAACTGGATGTTGCAGGAGTCAATAATTGAAGACCAGGTCCTGAACTAAATTGTTCAGAAGCCATCGCTATCAGCTCATCGAATGTTACATGCATGGTTTCCATGATTTTCCGGGTTCTCCTATTGTAGATTCTGAAAGCTTTCTTTGCAGGCGCGTAACCAACAAAAATACCAATATCGGCCTTTGCGTTCAGTTTACCCAAATCTTCACTGTCATTGTTTGGATAACAAAGTGAACCAAAGACATAAAGAAATGATAAATCTGGCTTCTTGTCGTGCATCAGCTCATATGGAGTACTGTTGTATCGGAGACGAATCAGGGAACAGTTTTGGGTATAACAAGTTGTGTTGATTGCTTCGGCCAATAAAAACAGTGGAGCTTTTGAAAAAATCGATATTGTGCGAGCAGCTTCCACAAGAGTCTGATTTCGTCTTCGACAACGCTGTTCTGTTAAGGAGTGTGAGCAATAGATATTTGATGCGAGATGCCAACATTTTTATAAAATTCACGAAGAGTCTGATTGAAAAATTCAGTTCTATTATATGTTCTAACATTATGAATAGTAGCATTCAAACGAACTTGAATATTTTTGATGCATTTGACCCAAGTAAATCGAGAGTTGTAGGATCCCTAGATCATTCCATGGATGAAATCACAAGATCAATGGCACAAAAGATTAAACATTAAAAAACTTTTGATTGAAAGAAACAAAAAGTTGCTACAAACCCTTAAGATGAAAAATAAAATGGAGAAGCTCACCTAAAAAATGAAAGAAAAAATGGCTTTATATAGCCTTACAATGAGGCCTTTGGGCTTTGATGGGCTTTTTCATTAATGGCCCG
>BQNB010036425.1:29526-50145 GCA_026074375.1 Tanacetum coccineum | reverse complement strand
TTGGCAGTTTTTGTCTGTTTTTGATCATTTAAGCTCGTTTTTAGAGGTAAAAGATATGTGTAATTAAGCACTTATCACAAGTCCTTGAAATAAAACTATTAAGCCAAACGACCCTACTCATTTTAGACTAGTGACGTAACTTAATACGGTTACCAAATTTATTTTAAGCTCTAGCTCTTAAAACAATGAGGATCTATTTTGCAAATCAATTTAAATTAACAACTCCTAACTTGCTTATCATAAGCGTATGTGTACGAATTGTTTTTTTTATATTAGATAGATTTTATTTCTTTTGTTTTCAATCTATATTTTTTTTATTAATAAATATAAACCAATCAGTATTCATCTCTTTCAAATATACAATGACGCATACGTTTTCTTTCGTTTCTTCTTGTTTTAAACACTAACAAACTTAACCACCATAAAACCTAAATTCATGCCATCTCAGGACTGTTTAAAAGTACCAAATGAACTAGAAACAATTATACCTCACTCGCGATGTACGAACAAAGAATGATATGGACGTCATCATCACCGAGATGTACAACTCATTGGAAACAATCGTAGTTCTTATGTCACCTCGCAGGAAATAGGAGCTCTTGTGGAAACAAGCTAGTCAGAGAAATTAACATAAACTGAAGTTGCTTGTTTTTGTGAAGGTTAGACGAGTTTCAAATTGAATGACGTTTAGGTGTTAGCTCGCCAAGAAAACATGGTCGTTGGTCACATAGAGCGAGTGCAACAGAAATCTTTGTTGTTGCTCTAAAACTCTTTTTATCTCTTAATATCATGAATAAGAAGGTTGTGTATAGTATGAGAGTTGGCTTGGATGGTTTCCTTTGTTTTAGTGATGGAAAGTTCGATAACGTCCTTTTAAGTAAGGAGGTTTCGGATAATGGGGATAAGATAGAGTAGCATATATCCGGGTATAAGGTGGTGGTACATGATGATTTGATGAGAGATGTTGTGGTTATGGAGTTTGAATACTTCCATATACTACTACATATATAGACTCAGTAAAAATGCATAAAGAATTAAAGTGTGGCATTGTGTTTTCTGTTCTTTCATGCTTTCTCATGCTTGGAAATGACAAAACAAGATGGGACCTGTTTTTATGTGTTGTCACTTAATGGGTTAATCACAAGATAATAAAGCATTAAACATCATATCAAACTAAGGTGGTGATCACTTGTAAGGTTAGAAAAGAATAAGTCATTCACATGGATAGAGTAAATGGTGTGCATTAGTTGAGTTTAGTGGGTATTCTTTAGGCTAATAGGTAAAAATGTAAGGTAAAACAAGAGTTTGGCGTAACCACAAAAAAAAATAAACATAAATATTAAAAATAAAATTATGACATATATGATATATATCTGGAATAATAAAATACATAGAGTATGTAGACTAATATTTAGTCTAAATTTGGGTTCACTTTTAATAAACGTTTTACTACGAAAGCGAGATAACTTATCCAGTTAATCGAAAAAGTATTTTTTTCTCAAAAGTAAAATAAATAATGAAAGTATAGATTTAAATAATGACTTGAAATTTATGGGTTGTCACATTTTTAGCTTTTGGATAGATAATTCTTTCCTGGTCGCATGGACGCCAGTTATGGCCAAAACAGTGGACATGTGTCGGGAGACTTTTATCTTGAGTTATTTCTTTGTTTAAGCTTCAAATCTTCCTGTATTTTTTCGTTTTCTTCCACGACACGTACCATGAATCTATAATAGCAAATACACTTGATTAAGTACAGAAAGTTCTTATATTTAACTAAGTATGCATAAAACCACAGATAACACATATAAAAATATATATAATTTGAGCGTTATCAAATCCCCCACACTTAAACTTTGCTTGCCCTCAAGCAAATTTAAGAAAAGAAATTTAAAAACAAAATTCCTACATGACAAGACATGGAAATTTTTATTTATATATATTTTTAAATTTTGATATATTTTTTATCTTTTATTAAAAAAAATTTATTGAGTGTGAAAATATCAAAAATATTTTTGGTTTTATCAATAAATAATCGTAAAAGGCGCAAACACCCCCCTCCCCCACACTTAAGGGTTTGCTTGTCCTCAAGCAAAATAGGGAAAATAAATAAGCTTTACCAAACAAAATTAGAATTATGAAAAATATTTTTGGATTTTTAATATGTGAAAACATAGATGTTTGACAATACCCAATGATTCTCAAGCTGCAATAACATGACTAAGCACCTCACGAATAAAGAAAATATAATCAAACACTTGGTATGTGTGTAATTACACATACCTTTTACCTAATAAAATGGCCCTAAACGACCAAAAACGCACATAAAATGCCATAAATATGCTTGTTTTTGTGTTTGTACTGTGTAGGTACCGGATATTCACTAAAAGACAAAAACTAAGCCAAACCAGACAAAACCGAGCACGGAATTGGAAAGAGCGCAAAAAAAACCGAGGCCAAAGATACAAAAGGGGTGAAAATGGAGCTAAAACGAATATTTCCGGATCGACTCGACAACGTTTGTACATTTAATGAAGTCAAAACGAAGTCAAAGTCAACCCCAGGATACGACGTTGGAAAGGGCATCGAAAACCGAACCCGAAAACCTAAATTGCTAAAAGTGGGCCCACCTGTACCCACCTAGTAGGACCAGGTCAGCCCACTTTATTTAAATTAAACCCATAAAGCCCAAATTGTTAAAACAGCCCAAATTCCCTTTTTTATATCAAACCTGGCCCAACACCATTTCATTTAAATGAACCCGTGGCCCATAACCACTTAACAAACCCATTTACCCATTTACCCATTTAAAGCCTAAAACCTTTACCATTTACATTGTTAGTCCTTTAGGGACTAACGGTGCAATTAAAACCCAACCTCAAGGGCCAACTATGCTTACCACAAGGACCATACCTGCAATATACATATACTTGATGAGGGGCTAGTTGTGCCACCTCCCCAAACTCTCAAACATACTGTATATCTTCTTCTTTTTCCCGCCAAAGGCCTGAACCCCACATTATTCCCCCATCCCTTTCACTCCCTCTGCAACTACATGCCAAATCTCTTTACCCCATGACAAAAACCCTTACCCCACTTCACAAAGACACTGTGGCAATCCCTAACCATCCCATTGGCCGAATTCAAGCAAGGGTCAAGATCAATCTACTTGGGCAACAAGTCAAATTGAAGCTGAGATATGTTTTTTTCGCTCTCACATAACAAACACAAAACGCACAATTATTGAAGGCTTTTGCAGCCTATATATTGAAGATGAGGACAGAAGATAGAGGAGAGTAGTAAGTAAGAGTATGATAGAGTACTTTAATTTTAATGTTTTTTTATGTAATTGGATTCTGTCATTTTTAGTTTTGAGTCTTGTAACCTTTTTACTGTTTTAATGAGAATTTGAATTTATTGCAAAAATTTGTCTTCAAAATTATCTGAAAATCACTCTTGTGTTCTAGCTTATTTAAGTTCGTAAAATTTGTTGAAACATGTTTGTTAATGCTATTAGTGCTTAATTATTATCTGGTATTCAAAAAGTTGTGGCTAAAAACAGTTTTTATAGTTTAAAATATGCTTCAAAACCTTTTAAAGGGGTGTTTGGGTCAAAGCTGAAAATGGGTCAAACCAAGTATGGAATTCATATGGGTTTGTTGATCACATTGAACAAAAGCCCCTCATTTAAGGTTTTTAATCAGTTTTAATAGAGTCTCAAGTTAAATTTTAGATTTCAAAGGTTCATTAACAAAATGTGTTAATCTGTTTTGTCAAGCTGCTTATTTTTGCTACTTGTTAAAAGTTGTTTTAAGGATATATTAGTACTTCATTTTGCGCCTTAGGAAATAGTCTAAGTCATGTTTTAATATGTGTTTACCTTGGCTGTCTTTTAACTGCAAAATCTGTCACCTTTTTCTTGTTGCATATCAGCAGACAAAAAAGTCCAAATACCCTTTTTAGGTTTAAATGATTAAAAGTTGGTTATAAGATCTGGTTTTTGCATGCATAGACAGTTAGTAGTCCTAGCCTTATCTGTTATTAAGTTTTTAGCATTAGTTTTTAGGTTTGCTTGCTTAAATGTAAGCTCAAAAATCCCCCTTTTGACTGTTTAGTATCCAGTTTTCACCGTAAGTGCTTATTGCTATTAGAAGCTTTTTAGCTATCCTTTTATGCCAATTTTTGTTCCTTGAAGCTTAATAGATATAGTTGGTTATATGTTTATGCTTTTTTTTTGCTTATTAGTCTTTGATAAGCCAAGCTATTTTGTCCTTTTAGCCTTAGTGTTATCTTAGAATTCTGTCAGCTTTTTATCCTTAATTTCTAGCTTATCTGGTTGATTCCCTTGCTCAAATCTTGCTCATAGTTGCTTATTTGATATTAGTGTTCATCCTTATTTGCGTATTTTCCTTCCCTATTTGCTTAATTGTTCTAAAAAAAGCCAAAAAAGAAAAGCCGTTTTAATCCTTAGTTTTAAATGTAGCATTCTGTCATTTAATTTGTGCATTTTCCAGCTCATTGTTAAGATTTCACAAAAAAGTTCAATTTTTAAAAATGCTTATTTATATGTGTTCTTAAAGTGTGCAAAAAGAAAAATGAAAAAAAAATTATCAAAAAGGGAGGCCACAGAGGTTGAACCTGTGACCTCCCCTTTGCATAGCCAGCGTCCCACAAACCTACAACATAACCAACTGTGCTACAATAGCTCATCCAACATTGGATGAAGCTATTATTTATTTAAGCCCACTGCTCTTATCTACAGCCACATTTAAGCTTAATAACAGCTTATTTACAAGTTGTATTTTCATTTTTAATTTTTTCTTAGAACCTTTATAGTATAATGCACTTTCCATGAATTTTTTAGAATTTTCATAATCTTTTGATATTTTTTATCATTTATTTTCTTTTAAACTGTTTTTTAGTCACTTACGGCTTATTAAAAGTTAAAAAATCATTTTAGGATTAAATTTCGATAATTTAGGTTTTTAAGTCACATTCGTTTTTAATTTCCGTTCTCGTTTTCGTGTTTTAAGTTTAATTGCCTTAATTTTCATGTTCCCGTAGACTTAGGTTTTCCTTTTATGCCTTATTTATGCTTCCTGTAGATTTTTAAGTTATTTAATTTCCTTTTTATGCTTTCCCGTAGTTTTAAGTTTAATTTCCCGTGCCTTTTATTGTTTTTCTCGTAGACTTAGGTTTTCCTTAGTATAAATTGCATTAATTTCCTGTAGTTTTAGAAAACCCATTATATCTTTGATTATTCAAGCATCTAATTGTCAAACCAAATATGTAACCGTCAATTTCACGCCTCGTCGAGGAGAAACGACCCGGGTCCGGTTTCAAACTTTGTGGATAACGGAGTGAGAAACCAATACTTTCGGTTACTATACTATATATTTGATATAATTAACCCTAAAAAAAGTTATATCAACCAATCAATTGATGTAATAAGGGTTAAATGGAAATCAACACTTAATTGCTCAGACATGATCCATTTCATACCATAGGCTTGTACAAGAAACAAAACTGCACCGACAAGGCGTAAGCACCAGGTATGAATATCAAAAGAAGACTTTTATTCGGGTTATAATGTTAGGCTAAGGGATAATAAGGGTGTGGATAAGGCATGGGAAATGTATACTGCAAATTGTTTTATAATATACATGTCGACAAGTCCAAGAAACTCTTTTTGCTAGTTACGACGTACCACAAACTCGAGAGTTAACCGAACCTTTCATCAGTATATCCGGCACATATCATAATATACGCAAATGCCAACAACAATCCAACTCTTATTTATCACTTTTCTTTTTCTCCCTCTTTTTTTTCTTATTTTCTTTTTTTTCGATTCTTTTTATCACTCTTTTTTTTATTCACCATTCATATTCAAACAACTAACAATTCCCCCACACATGAGATAAGCATACACTACAAAAAAAATACAAAATACAAAGCGGGCCCTCTTCGTCTTCATCAAAATAGCACAACACTTATAGCAAAGCGCGAGCAAACTATAAGCAAAAATCAACCAATCATACCGAACAACTAGCAACCAACCAGGGACTTTCGAGAAGGGGTAAGGCTAGGCTAAAGGTTATATATTTTTGTATTTTTTTTAGTGGATGAGAAAAATGAATAGAATGGCTCAGCGGGTTAAACTAGGGGTACCTAGCACTAAAGATGCGTGCTACAGAAGGGTTTTATTTAGGTGGTTAGCTAATCAGTGTAATTAGCTAAAAGAATATGTTAAATGGATAGGCTAATTTGGGTTAAATCCTAAGTTGCCTCTTTATCACATAAAAATACCTATATCACGTGAGCGTGATCTCACTGCGGTCTCGTAATGATTGTCAAGCACAAGTTCTAGAATCAATAAATCACCAGCCCACTCATACAATTTTTAAACCGATACCAATGCTCCAGAAATGGCGACAAATTACAAATACACAACCGTAACGACGGATGAGACACTTGCAATTGCATTCAAACCTTAACTCGAGAAAGCTAAAGGCAAAAATTATTTTCATAAGATTTAAAGGCGAACCTCACATTTTTGGAGTAATGGGTATAAATATGCAAGTAATGTCATCGATCTCGAGTCGGATCTGCTCTATCAGTCGGGACACATCTCAGGTTTCAAAAACTTTTTTTAACTACGTTTTATTCTAATATATTAACCTAAGTGACAAAAGAAATTTAAAAACATGATTAGATTTTTAGATTACCAAGGGCAAAAGTTTAAACTTTCAATAATGAGCCTAATTTTTCAAATTTATTTTCTCCCCATACTTAAGTTAAGCAATATGCGTAATTAGAAAATAACTTAAAAGTAGGACAAGCGGAAAAAATAAATATAAGAGAAATGAGACTTTCCGTGGCTCATAAGTGTTCGGTTGAATTCTGAAAGACGCGACACAAAACAGAATGCCAACATATGCATGTGAACTAAACCATATATAATAAACCGATCCAAACATATCACATCCCCAAGTGATAAGTTATCACCACCATCCAATCTTCACCTATTTATTTAATCTGCAAAATAGACAAAACTACAAAAACCATAAAATTCTAAAGCGTGCTTTCGTAGGCAACACTGTTGCATTTAGCGTATGCAACAAGCTTTTAAATCCCTTGGTTCCCCGAGTGGATGAGTTATAGTCTCGTGAGGGTTTACACGAACACACCCACAAAGTTCGTTAAATTTCTTTTTGGATACAGGAATCAAGGCACGGCGCGCATCGTACTTTGAAAACGGTAAAGGTTTTTGTTTTATATATTTGTATATATTTTTATAGGTTTATTATTTATTATTTATTATTACTACTACTTTTATTATTATACTTAACTCGATTTAAGATTCCTTTACGATACAGTTCAAGTGGGAATGATTCACATTTAAAGCTTGAGGGTACGGGATTTTTGGTATGTACTCATGGAATGGATATTCATTTGTTTTCACAATGTGATAGCCCTTTTTTATTGTCTTAATAGGTCAATCTTTTTTGATTTTATTGTTGACGATAATAGGATGTGGTAGATCTTTTTGAATTTTTGGAGAATCATTGGACTTTCCACTCCCAGTGAATACGGCATTCACTTGCTCAGTGTGAGTTTGAGGAGGAGGTGGGTCAGTCCTATCAATTTGTTTTGAAAATATGTTTTGAGACTTCGACCACTCATCTATTTTTCTTTCCATATTTTTATATATAGTTTGGCAATTCTTTTCGTTTTGCTTCATTTTTATAATTATATCGTTAATATTGTTCTTGACAAACATATTTGTAACTCTTTGACCATCCAAGAATTTGTTGATTGATTTTTCAAGATCAGTTTTAGATTGATCGTCTCTGTCAAAAAGTTTATCATGAACAATTCTCATTCTATAGATACAGCTTTTGAAGTCTTCGAGATCATGTTTCACATCTTTGTTTAATTCTGTGAGCGATTTATCGAAATCATTAGGATCATACTGGGATTGACGAGAATACAAATCATGAGAATTTTGGTTTTGATAACCTTGAGATTGGATGTAATTTGCTTCATGACATTCACACATCAGCGTGTCATCGTTCATGCCATTTTTAGAAGCGTGGTTATCTCTAAGGTCATAATATTTGTTACGCATATCTTGTAATTCTTCTTTTAAGCTTGTAAATTGAGAATCCATTTTTATAGTTAGAGCTTCCAATTTTTCCATTAATCAAGAGTTATCATCATTACTATTACTTTCATCGGCCAAAGCAGCAGATTTTTGATGATGTTTGTTTTTAGATTTAGTAGACCAATCAAGTTTGAAAAGGACTTTATCGTCAAGAAACTGAAATGCTTGATTTGGACTTTTATAGAGGAGGATTCCTTTGGCTGTTTCATCCATGATTCTTTGAGTGGATTCGTCTAGACCGTGATAGAATATTTGAATAATAGCTCCTTTAGTCAGACCGTGCCCATGACATTTTCGAAGCATGTTTTTGAGTCTTAACTAGGCATCGGTTAGACTTTCACATTTGTTTTGAGAGAAAATTTTGATTTCAAGCAAAAGACGGTTAAATAACGAAGGTGGAAAGAATTTGTTTACAAAAACTTTTCTCATTTGTTCCCACGATTTTATAAACTCTTCATTTAGTTCGTTGAACCATGTTTTAGCTTTATCGAACAAGGATAGTGGAAATATTAAAAGCTTAACAGCTTTGCTTTGAGTTTTACCATATTTGAAGATGTCGCAGATTGCGAGAAATTCACGAATGTGGTCATGCGGATCGGCCCGTAAATAACCATCAAATTTATTTTCCCAAATTATTTTCATGTGGGTACTATTGATAACAAAGTTGTCATCAACGTGGGGTCGAACAATGATAGAATTAGGAGTTAGTGCTACAGTGTTAGCACTTTCCCACATGGGTTGATCATCAGGATCGAGATTTATTAATTCTTGGGGTGGTGAATTGGGTTGGGATTCAACATCTTCTTTAGATATATTTAAGATTTCAGTTTCGTAAACGGAAAGATGTTGAGTTGAAGATTTGAGTACCTCGACCTTGACGGATTTGTTAGAAATACAAAAAGTATCGATCACTTCTATAATATCATAAGATAGGCTCGTAGTATAGTTTTTTGAACCTTGATAAGGTAAACGGGCCAAAGCCCATGAAAAGCCCACAAGGCCTCATAGTCGCCGGCCTTAGGCTAGGATAAATACCCCTCTCCATACCTTGGAGAGAGTTGGTTGTTCACTTTTACATTTCATATCAATCTAATATTCTCTCTTCCTTTTCTCTCTCTAAAAGTGTTCATCCCTTCCACTTTCTCTCTCTAGTTCTTTGTCATTTCATTGTGAGATTAGGTAACATATATAGTCTACAATTGGTATCGAGAGCCATGGGGTGATTTGCTTGGTGTTGTGTGCGTTTTTCTTGGTTGTTTAGGCGTGTGTTTTGGTTCAAACTCAAGCAAGAGATCATCATCTTTTGTGGGTTTAAAACCATAAGGCTATAAACTTTCTTCATTGTTTATCTTAGTATAGGTTAGTTGTACAAGAAAATCTTTGGAAAATCACAAAAAACTTCATCTTTTTGGTGTATTTTGGTTCGAAAAGGGTTTTTGGTACAAGAATCTTGATTTTAAATTTTATGTGTTAAAAACCATAAAGTTTGTGTTTTTAAGGTTCTCCTAGTCTTAGAATAGTAAGAAGTACAAGAAAAATCAAGTAAAAATATAAAAAATTGTGTCTTTAAGTGATTTGAAAAAGTAGTGTTTTCGTTTTTGAATCTGGCGATTTATACGTAATCTGGTAAGGTGATTTATACGTGGTTGATTCGACGATTTATACTGGTTCATTTGACGATGATTTATACGTGGTTAACTCGGTGATTTATACGTACTCATTAGATGGCGATTTATACCTTTGTGTACTCGGCGATTTATACATACTCATTAGACGGCGATTTATACCTTCGTATACTCGGCGATTTATACCTTTGTGTATGATAACGCTCAAATTATACACGTTTCTATATGCGTTATCGGTTCTTTTATGTATATAAATTGGTTAATTATAAGAACTTTTAGTATAGAATCGAGTATATTTGCTATTGTAGGTTCTAAGTACGTGTCGTGGAAGAAAACGAAAGATTACATGAAGATTTGAAGTTTAAACGAAGAAATAACTGAAGATAAAGATCTCCCGACACCTGTTCACTGTTTTGGCCATAACTCGGTCATACGAACTCCGCTTGACGCGATTCTGGCAGCCACGCGAAGAGAATTCAATTATCTACAACTTTGAAAAAGGCCAAGTGCTAAAATTTCCCCAAGTACGCCGCACTTCTAAAAATGTGCGGCGCACTTTTCATTGAATTTAAGAGAATTAATGGCATTAAGTGTGGACAACATTAACTTACTAAGTGTTGCGCACAAATAAGTTTGTGCGCAATACTTTTGCCCATTTTTAGCCTATAAATACAGCCCCTAATCACCTCATTCCATATCTCTTACACACACAACTCCACAACACCTTAGAAAGGGAGAAATTGGTGATCTTGGCTTGACAAACCAAGGATCCAAACACCCCTTCAAACTACCACCACTATCCACCATCGATTTCCAGCAACCAACCAATATTATCACACCTCATACATCCGTTTCCAGAATCTAACACCCATATACTTGGAGAATCAACCATAATTCTTCAAGTGTTCATCATAAAACCCATTGCCAAACACCCCTTTTCCGTCTACCATTGTTGTTGCCGCTGAATTCTAAGGATATTGGTGATATATTCTGGTTGGTTACAGAATTATAGGGAGTAGGCTTGATATTGGAATCATTGGTTGATGTTGGAATTGGTTATTTAGTCGAATAATTGGTTATTCGATCTTTTGTTCTCATACACTTTCGTTTACGAATCGTTGGTACATTCTTATTTATATTTATGATGAAATATTATGAGTTTATCATTTATAATATGGTTGTTATGAATATGAACATGGAGTAGTTGTATTATGTTTGTTTGGGCATTATGTGATCTTTAATATGGAGCGTTTGGATATGTGTTTATTGAAATGGTTAAACATGATTTTCTAAGTGTAAAGGCCGAAAGGATACTTATAAACTTATGTTTTATCATTCCACTTATTATATTGGTTATAATAACTTATAAAGGCCGAAAGGATTTGTTGTTATTAATCGATATAATCACTAGTTATATTTAAAGGCCGAAAGGATTTATAACTTGTGATAACTCTATTTTCTAAACTTATAAACACTATTCCAAACACATCATTATCTAAGTGATCATTGCCTAAACAAACATACCTTAATCATTTGATTGAATCATCTTTTAATTGCTTTCGTTATAATATCCGATATATGCAAGATTTGGTTAATTTGATCCGTGACAATCTTATTAACCTTAGCACCTTAATTACAAACTGTGAAAACTTCAATTCCCGTGGAACGACCTGGACTTACCTAAAGCTATACTATACACGAACGGGTATACTTCCCGAGTGTTGTGTTTTTAGTAAAAATCGGTATTTCTAGTATTATAAATTTAAAGCTTGGAAAACACACATCAAGTTTTTGGCGCCGTTGCCGGGGAATTGTTTAAGTTGTTATCAGTTTGTTGCTTGTTTTAGGTGCTATTTTGTTTCACAAAATTTTCAAACTCGCCGTACCGTTTTCTGGCAAACGGAAACCAAAAATCATTTTTCTCCAGGAAGTACGCCGCACATCGAAATATATTTTCCAAAAAATCAACATCACATGACACAAAATATTCTAGCTTCTCTAAGTCAAATAACCTCCACCCTTTTTGCCCATATGGGTACCCGACAAAATACCATTTTTAACTACGGCTGGCAAACTTATCCCCTGTTTTTGTATGTGCGTAACATAAACAACCGATTGTACGCAGGTGATTATATGGTGGTTCTACATTATGAAGAACTATGTATGGAGTTTTCCCATTTAAGAAGAGAAGGAGAATGTTAATAAGATAGGCGGCAGTCAAAATACACTCGCCCCAAAAATCAATAGGAAGATAACTTTGTAATCTTAGTGCACAAGCAACATTTAAGATATGTCGATGTTTTCGTTCAACTCGACCATTTTATTGAGGTGTACCCACACATGATGTTTGGAATATGATCCCTTCATCAATAAAAAATCGTTTCATACAAGTAAATTCGGTTCCATTATCACTTCGAACAATTTTAACATGTTTGTTAAATTGTCTTTTAACCATGGCTAAAAACATCTTCATACTTTCGAAAACTTCAGAGTTGTGTACAAGCAAATACACCCAAACAGAGTGAGAAAAATCATCAACAATTATTAGAAATAATACGATGCACCCACAAGAATCGAGGTGTTTTATAATGGTCCCCATAGAATCAACAATGAATAAGCTCAATATATATGCTAATTATTATCACAAACCAGAAATTATTCACAAGATAGTTTTTGTCACGATGATACACATCACAACTTAGACTTTACATCCTCTATCCTTTTTATTTAGGTTTACCTGAGGAAGAAGCTTTAAAACTTCTAGCGAGGGATGACCTAACCGTTTGTGCCAAAGATCAAAAGGAATGGTTGTTGTTGTCTTGAAAGCTCTAGTCGGCGGCATCTCTTTGAAGTAAAATAGTCCACCATCCATTCTTTCACCTGCACCAATCACCGTCCTCGAATTGAGATCTTGTATAACACATATGTTCGGTGTAAACTGAACTATACAATTTCCTTCATCTAATAGTTGTGGGACAGAAAGCAAATTACAAATTAACCCATGTACATATAAAACATTTCTTAAAACAAAACCATTATCAAAACAAACATCTCCTTCTTTTTTTAGCCATAGCTATATTGCCATCAGGTAGCTCGACAAGCCATTAGACTATCTCCTTTAAGTAGGAGAGGTCTTCTATTATACCTGTCATATGGTGTGATGCCCCTAAATCAATAATCCAAAAGTATTTACCATTAATTTTTTTAATAGAACCTGATTGGTTCTTTAACATTTTGAGTAGCGTTTCCCATTGTTTTGGGTTTAGACCTGGAAGCGGGATAAGATTAGTATCATTCATTCCATTGTTGGTTTCAATGCCTCCTGTTGCTGTTGTTGGTCGGTCATCTTTCTCACGTGTCATTTTCTTAATCGACAATTTCTTTTTTTTCTTTTAGGGATTGTATCAAGGCTCTGGTACCATGATAAATTTCTTGTTTTCTGTCTCTCATTGATCACCCAAAAAGGGGTAATTTTTTTATACAAGAACTTTAGCTTAAATTCTAAGCCACTTAATTCTAGAATTATGATAAATAAGGTAACTAGATAATAGACTAATATCAAATCCCATAATATGAGATTTGATATATCTTCACTTAATACTCCTTATGAAATATAGGATGATACATTGACCAGAGATTTAACTTCAACAGACAAAGCAACAGATCAAAATTTGAAAGGCCTTGTGACTGTCGGCCAGATGTTAATAGAGAAACCTGTTTCTCGGGTGAACTTTGATACCGGGGTGTTTGAAGCACTCCCAGATGGTGGTACCAACTGTGACGCATTGAAAAAGTATGCATGTAATTAACTTAAATAGACTTGCTACCCTTTGATGAGTAGTAGTCTGGTAATCTGGTATTAATGATTTGTTTTATTTTTTTTTGCAAATACAGGTTCGCGAAAGAACTCTTAGATGAACAAAAACAATGGGAGTGCTTAATATGAAAGTGGGAGTCTTCTGGTGAAAAAGTTATAAGGAATCATCCAAAATAATTGTCTTGCAAGTTTTACGTGTCATATCATTAGGTGACAAGTTGTAATAAACATTTGACGTATCTAGCTCATTAAAATTTAAGTTCGATTTCTATATGTATCTGGAATAATTATAAACTCATCCGTTAATTATACAAACTCTTTACTCTCGGTTTTTTGTTGGGCGATTGCTTTAAATTATGTTAGACCAGCAAATGGGTCGGACACACATAGCACAGTTTAATTGGTACATACTTTATTTTTGAATTTAGGATCCCGGCCTAATCAAATATCCAAAATGGTAAGTATAGGTTCAAGTTTTGCTTATCATATCTTAAACAATCGAACATGCACACTCGAAGTGATCAGTTTTTGTTTAAGGTGTCTGTATGTTTTTATGTCATGGATGCGCATTGAAATTATATTGAAAATCTTGAAGTTGATAAGGCATTCAAGATGATGAGTGAAAACAGTGAAACATAGACTTAGTGTTAAATAATTCATATCAATTCACTACAACAAAAGGACCTTTGGGCACGGGGACTTCTTAGCAACGACAAGGTGCTACAGGTCCCATTTTCAACACTGGTTTTGTTACAAGTTTGAGTGGTGACCCACACTTTTAGCGATGACACATGTCGTCGTTGAATGTGTATAATAAATAAATAGTACGGAGTAATAGTTTTTATATTATATAATCTTTTTTATTAAAAAAAGATAATTTACCACACCCAAAAAATATTTAACGAGCTAAAAGTATATATAAATTTAATAATATTTATTTTTAAGATTAAATAATTTATTTCATTAAAAAATATTAATATAAAATTAAATACTATTTTTATGAATAGGTATATACCCTTAGTGTCGACAAGTATTGTCGCTAAATGTATATATCAATTAATATTAATTTAAATTTATATATAATTGTTAAAATTAATTTTAAAGAATATAAAACTTAGTTTATTGACAAAAGTAATATTATAATTAATAAATTATAAAAATTATTTTGGTTGTTAAAATGTGTTTAAGTTGTAAAGGTAGTTAATTATATATCATCAATACTTTTGTATACGTACGTGTGTCAATTAAAAGACGTTCTTTCATATATGCATTATCATGAAGTAGTTAAGTTGGATCATAAACATAACTCAACTTATGTTAGGATTCATAACACACCTAATAACATTTGACACTATTCAAGCTACCTATATGATATCATTGTAAGTTGCTTATGGTTGTACAAGTGGGACAAGATCATAAGAGAAGTTGAGTTATCTTTAGGATCCAATTTAAGTATTTCAATATGCTTCTTCACCATTAACCGTCGTGTACCATCATCGTAAAGCACATTTAGTGAGAAGCATTGGGAATTATTTAAGAGCGTTAAGATTTGTAAAATCTCAACTTAATTTGACCACTGATTAACAAAGATAATGTTGTTCATGACCATTGGTTAAGATCATAACAGAAGTTGAGTTATCTTTAAGATCTAACTTAAGTACTTCACGATAATTCTTCACCAAATGGAAAAAATTACTACCATTATTGTTACCTTAGACGCCATGAGTGCCCTTTGGTATAGGATCAAGTGTCGTAAACCACAAAGTTTTTTTATGAGAAAGTACGTAAATATAGATGATGTGTTCTAGCATTGTTACAACTAGTTTTATTATGATCTTTTTGGTTTTTAGTGGTAATCAATTAGTGTAGGGTAAGGAGGCTCTTATAAAGAATTTTTAAGAAATGAGATTCTAAAGAACCATATAACAATTCTTGATCTTTATGTTTCCATCAGCATATGAACAATAATGATGCTTCTTCATAATTAACCATGGCTTCTCTGATGGTTTATGACCGGTGTGTTTAACATCTCTTGTATATCAATATTATCTCGACTGATTTGTTTAACATATTTTGTATATCAATATCATCTTGACAAATCTAACATCTTGTGTATATTAATGTCATCATGATGTGGGGTAAGATCGCTATTATGAAGAATTTTGAAGAAATGAGATTGTGTAGTCCATCAAAGGAGTTGAGTTATCTTTAGGATCCAACTTTAGGATCCTAAAGAAAACACACCACGATATACTCGTTTTAATATCATGTGAGAACCTTACGATACAGGAAGTGAAATCCAAGAAATTTAGAACAAAATGAGAAGGCGTTTGTGCCAAGGATATAACTGATGTTAAAGTTGAAGCAAAGCCGTTAGTTTACACACACATACAAGCGAACACGCACACACACACGCACACATATACAAGCATGCATGGGCACGCACACTCACACACACTTGACTCATAACTTTTTATAATTTGCGCACTAACGATGTTGAAACACCACTAACACGATATTATTAGCATATTATTGACACACAAGAATTATTTAGCTAACAATGTTGACACACTTTCACATAACTTTTGTAATTGACACACAATTGACATGATTTGTCAACGATATAATTGGACACATAGAGGATTTTTCTACGCTTTATATCCTTTCTATCTTAAAACACTTTTTATTTAATCTAAAGCCTATATACACATACACGCGCGTACGCGTGCAACAAAATTTAGGAATTATAATTCATTAAGTAATGAGAAAAAAAATGCCCTTCAAAATTTAAGCAATTTAGATAACCAAAACGTCCATAACCTAATCTAGTACTTATTAGCAATAAGGAACATCATTATATGAGCTAAAGTTAATAATTCTAATAACCTTTTTTCTCTAGTAATGTAGATAACAAACAAAATTAGAAAAGTTGGAAATAACTTAACTTTTATAAGTGCTTTTGAAATTCCATAGAACTGGAGTAAGTAATATACGAAACTGATCTTAAGGAAATTACACAATTTAAAATATGATTTATCTAATATAACTAATCCTTATACAAGCTTAAGGAATTCGATCTATTGAAGTGGGATCAACATTTTTGAAAAATGCTTAACGTATGTATAAATCCCTTATCTTTCTGAAAACAACTAGTAAGTCTAATATATAAATTAAATAAAAATTTAATAAAAAGGTCTTGTAAATTTAAAATCATCCAAAAAGAATCCATTCAGATCGAATCACACAAATCTTTCACCGAACATCCTGTCGTTAATGATTTTGTCATTTTAAATATACCTGAAGAGGATGTTGAACCCAAAAAATTATTCTTGATCCTGATGATAAGCCTATGTGGGAAAGTGCTAAGACTGTAGCACCGACTCCTAATTCTGTCATTATTCAACTTGATGTTGATGACAACTTTGTTATCAATAGTACTCACTTAAATATGATTCGGGAAATAAATTTGATGGTTATCTGCGGGCCGATCCGCATGACCACATCCGTGAATTTCTTGCAATCTGCAACATGTTCAGATATGGTGAAATACAGAGTGAAGTTGTTAAGCTTTTGATATTTCCTTTTTCCTTATGCGATAAAGCTAAAACCTGGTTTAACGAACTTAATGAAGAGACTATAACATCGTGGGAACAAATGAGAAAAGCTTTTATAAACAAATTCTTTCCACCTTCGTTGTTTAACCATCTTTTACTTGAAATCAGAAGTTTCTCTCAATCGTATGTGAAAGTTTAACCGAAGCCTGGTTACGACTAAAGAACATGCTTCGAAAATGTCATGGGCACGGTCTGACCAAAGGAGCTATTATTCAAATATTCTATCACGGTCTAGACGAACCCACTTAAGGAATCCTGGACATAACTGCTGGAGGAATCTTCCTCTACAAAGGTCCAAATCAAACTTTTCAATTTCTGAGGACAAAGTCCTTTTCAAACTTGATTGGTCCACTAAATCTCAAAACGATCATCATTAAAAATCTGTTGCTTTCGCCGATAGAAGTAATAGTGATGATGATAATTCTCGATTAATAGAAAAATTGGAAGCTTTAACTATAAAAATGGATTCTCAAATTATAAGCTTAAATGAAGAATTACAAGATATGCGTGAGAAATATAATGAGCTTCGAAATGGAAACGCTTCTAAAAACAACATGAACGATGACACTCCGATGTATGAACGTCATGAAGCAAATTACATCCAATCTGAAGGTCATCAAAATCGAAATTCTCATGATTCTCATTCTCACCAATCCCATCATGATCGTAATGATTCATTGGAAACTTTTTGCCAGAGACGATGGTAAAACCACCGGTGTTTTACCTAAGAAAAAGTCTAAACCTGTCAACCAAGAACCTCAATCTAAAACAGATCTTGAAGAATCAATCATAAAATTCTTGGATGGTCAAAGAGTTACAAATATGTTTTTCAAAAACAATGTTTACGATATGATTTTAAAGATGAAGCAAAATGAAAAGAATTTCCAAACTATCTTTAAAATATGGAAAGAAAAATAGATGAGTGGGAGAAGTCTCAAAACCGTTCTCTTCAAAACAAACCGATATGACTAACCCTCCTCTTCTTCATGCTCAAACTGAGCAAGTGAATGCCGTATTCACTAGGAGTAGAAAGTCTGATGATTCTTTAAAAATTCAAAAAGGTCCACCACCTCCTATTATCGTTAACAATAAAATCAAAAAAGATAAACCTATTAAGACATCGAAAGGAAACTATCACATGGTCAAAACAAAAGAATATCCATTCCGTGAGTATATACCAAAGACCCCATACCCTCAAACTTTAAAAAAAACGTGGATCTTTTTTCCACTTGAACCGTATTGTTTAAGGGTATCTTAAATAAAAATCATAATAAAAATAGTATTATAAATAGTAAATAAATAAGATTAAAAAAACTAAAATATATATATATAACAAAAAAATTGCAGTTTGATAAGTTTGATGTGCATGGGCCCGTGTATTTTCTACTCGAATTTCTGCAATCTAAAAGAATGTTTAAGAACCTTTGTGGGTGTGGTTCGCGTAGAAAACCCTCACGAGACATTAATCGTAACCAACTCGGATACCGAGGGGGTTTTTAAATGCTTGTTGCATGCGCTAAATGCAAAATCGTGGTGCCTACAAATGCGCATTAGTATTTTACGGTTGTTGTGTCATATTTTACAGATAAATTAAAATAGGTGGAGCTTGGATTGCTCGTTGGCATTTTACACTTGGAGACTTATATAATTGGAGTATTATATTACATGTGGTAGAATACACATGCTTGGCGTTCTGTTTTGCGCCATATTTTTCAGAATTCAACAGAGAAATTAAGAACCCCGGAAAGTACCGTTTTCCCTTAATTTTCCCTATTTTCTATATTATTCAATTCTCACATTGAGAGAAATGTTCAACTTAAGTGTGGTGGGTAGAAAATAGGAAAAATTAATCATGTCCCTCCATGTTTGCCCTGCAGAAATTTTCAAACTTTCAATTGATATTTTCTAGAAAATTTAAAAATTTATATATTGCATTTCCAAAAACTTAAAAAATACATACGCTTAGTAAGGCAAATCCAACCGGATTGACATTTTAACTAGCACAAAAATCAACCCACTTAAATTGTAAGGTTTTGATTATATTTAAATTTTGTTGGTTCTGTTTTATTTATTTCGTTCGCTGTAATCACATAAAACATAAAAAAACATAAAATTTCTAGAAAAGCTGGCGCTGATGGACTTATCAATCCACATCATAACACACGAAACCAAAGAAAAAACTAGAGAGGGAAAGAAGGTTTTAGAGAGAGAGATGAGACGAGAGAGAGAGAGTAAGAAAGAAAGAAAGAAAGAAGAATTAACGGTTACTTAGAAATGGGAGAAAAGAAAAAAACACTAAGCAACACCCTTCACCACACGAGGTGAAGGGTATTTATACAAAAAGGGAATAGGAAACCCTAAGGTTCGGTTGGGCTCCTTGTTGGGTTAGATCCTATTACACGTGGGCTTTAAGCCCGACACCTAGGCCCAATTAGCTTAAATGAATTCCCGGAAACTATATTTTCCTATACAAGGCTCGAGAATAATAATGACCATCATTTTACTAAAAACATAGCTAACAATCTCCCCCTAAGGGGTGGTCATTAAATTGTGGATCCTTCTTGTGACGACTTGATCTTGGAGACTTGTTTTCTTAGGAATTCTTTTGGAGTTCTTTCTGCATGCTTGTGATCTTGGATCTTGATCTTTAACTTGATATTCTTTGACAAAATACTGATATCGTGGTCTTTGGCCTTCATTTGTCTTGACTACTGAGATCTCTAAATCTTTATCCTTGAATCTTTATGCCGCCTTGCGATCTTGTGTCATCACCCTTATGCTTAAGGTCTCGAAAGCTTGCTAACAATCTCCCTTAACATTTTTAACATGATTACTTGTACCACATAATGGAAGAAGTGGTACTTGATCCACTGGTAAGATATATCTTTGTTATTGCTTAGTAATCTTGTTTATGATGTTCCTTTGAGGAAGTGCTTGTACATCAAAGATTGCAAAAGACTTAGAAACATGTACTTGAGCTTTCATCATGAATTCGTATCTATAGATCATGAACATGAGGTTTTGAATCTTGACTCAGCTGGAACGAGGTTGCAACGCCGTCACTTATACCTAAAAATTAATGTTAGTGATAAATAGCAGATATAGACGAATATGGCTTTGTCATTCATCTTAAGTTCGGTTTCGATAACCTCCAGTTTTGTAAGGACCATTTTACAGTATAAGATACTGTACCTGTGATCAGGTAGGTTCAATTTAGAAGAACCTACTTGACAGGGTTTCCAGCTCAAAGTGTTAGATCTTCTAACGCAATTGCATTAGATTCACCGTACTTGCTTGTTCTCATTATCGGAACGTCTCAAAGCAGACAACACGGTAAGAGTGAATCAGACAGTTACTATCTTTCTGATTGAGTCGTCAATTCATATACTGGACCAAAAT
>BQNB010036425.1:0-26243 GCA_026074375.1 Tanacetum coccineum | reverse complement strand
ATTGGTTTCGCGTGGTGTTATACATACGTGTATATTGAAAACGATGGTTTCGTTAATTGCTAAAAGGTACACATCTTCAATCCCTTTAAATATAACTTCTATACGTGTTTGATCTTTCCGCTGCGTACTCGTGATGTGTTTAACGGTTAAATTGATCTAAAATCCCAACTGGTTATTTTTTATCGCTGATTAGCTTTTCTATAGAAGCTAACCGTAAAGAAATACTGTATATATCCTAATGCTTTTGATACCCGAAGTTTGAGGCGAACTACAAGCTAAGTTGAACACTCTTCCTTTCTAGTATTAGTTGTCGAGATCCAATATTTTCTTTTGAAGTCCATATATATAACTAATAGCATTTCCCACTTTTGATACAGAAAATTCTTGAATTCTACCGTACATTGACGACGGACTTTTCTACCTACTTGTGCACGTCAACTTATACTATTTGCAAACCCAATCAATTTTGACCCATTTACTTATGAGTTGGTCCACTTGGGTTGTGTTTTATCTCAAATGGGTCAAACTAGTAAACTAAAATTGTGAAATGGGTTAAATGTGTATAGCAAGTCTAAAGTCGGCCGAAGTGCATTAAAATATAGTTTTTCTCTTACTGACCCGTGTCCATCTTGCCACTTATAGTGTTAACCATATATGTTCTTTTAAAAATGAATAGCCCAAAAGAGATTTACTCTTACCCGTTTAACTCCAAACAAATAAAAACCTTGTACGATTTGATATGGCTTTTGAGTTGGTCTCTGTCATCATTCTTCTTGGTTTTGTCTATGAGCGATTGCTTGTATTGGTGCAACTTGTTGGACAATGTAGGAATACTTCATCTCTAGTAAAACATCATAAGGTAATTCTGCAATTTGATTTCATTTCGCACAAGTTATCATAAGGCCATGGGGGTCACTCGTGGCTTTTTTTCTATCAGTCACTCTTAGTTTGATCAAACAAATTCGATATTTCACGGCTTCATGCAAATCAATATTATGACTTATGAATTTGGTTAATTTAAACAACCAAAAAGTTTATAGTCCACTAACTTCTTACACATACTAATAATTACGTGTAGAAATAAAGCAACTATAAAATCAATAGTTGTTTAATTATTGGTAATAAAACTAGCTATATAATATTTTTATAATGACATCTTCAGTGTAAACACTAAACACCGATGACAGAGGCCATGTGGGACTAGCTTAATTTTTTTTTTAAACCACAACAATAAGGATCTCAAATATTCCATTCATTCTATCATGTTTTTTGTACATTAAATCTATTCACGTCCAATTTCCCATTAACTTTTCATTTCATCTACATGTAAACTTGCTTTATCGAACTAAACATGTAAACCGAAACTAATGGGAGGCATTTTGTCTCGTTCGTTACATAGAGACATCATATGAATAAGATATTCATAGCGGATCGGAGCCGGCCTATGCTTGTCGTCGTTGAATCTCTTATGAAAAAGATCATATGTTATCATATGCGTCAGGGGAAATGGGAGTGGAACTAAAGAGAAGTATGAAAGATGATGATGATGAAAAATATATATAGATATGGGTTTATACAATTTTGAAGATGATGATGATGAAAAAAATGATGTGCAATGGGTTTTTTGATTTAATAAATTTGAAAAAAGTGATGATGAAATAAAAATTCAATGAGAAAAGAAAGAAGGAAGAAGACGAGGGTACATCAGTCATTTTACTTTGACTAGTAATCAAAAGTGGAACCAAACCTTTAAAATACGGACGTTTTTTGCATTTTTAATATTCGACGGACCAAATTAGTCAAACCGCAGGGACCATTTTTGCAATTCTCTCTATAGAGTAATTATACATATCATCAAAACAAAAGTGATACGACGCCGTTGCACTGTAGCTTGCTATAGTGCGCTACAGTGTTCGGCCCATTGGGCTCTCATTTTGGGCCGGCCCATTTAGTTTTTTCCCCGCGCTACAGTCTTCGGCCTATTAAAAAAAAAATCTTTTGCTATATGGAAAAAAAACCCGCTGTTGGCCAAAATAGAATTTTTTTTACGGAACGTACCCTCACTTTTTAACTATTTACGGCTTTCCATCGGCCTGACCCAAAAAAAAGAGACTTTTACTTTATGAAAAAAGGGAAAAAAACCCCTATCGGCCCAAAATAGGAAAAAAAAAAACGGGACGTACTCTCACCTTAAGACTATTTACGACTTTTTTACGTAATAAACTTTATTTATTAAACATACAATACATGTCTAAAAAAAGTGCTTTTACTTTATGCAAAAAAAAAACTCAAGTCGGCCCAAAATAGAGAAAAAAAATTTATGTGACGTACTCTTACCTTTTAACTATTTATGACTTTTTTACATAATAAACTTTACTTATTAAATATCCAATACCTATCTACCCATTCATTCAAATTATAAAACACCCGCGGAAAGATAAAAAAAAATAATAATTATTATTATTCGGGAAAAAATTAATAACTTTGATGCAAGTGTATCTTTACATATTGAATAAAGTAACTTTGACTTTTAATCTAAACGCAAAAAAATAGCATAGATGACAAAATAATATATAGTCACTACGTAAATA
The DNA here is from genome assembly GCA_026074375.1 of Tanacetum coccineum. NCBI lineage: Eukaryota > Viridiplantae > Streptophyta > Magnoliopsida > Asterales > Asteraceae > Tanacetum > Tanacetum coccineum. The sequence continues at coordinate 23,652 of BQNB010036425.1, read as the reverse complement.
TGTCTAACCATTAATAACTGTTCAAAACATTGAGATTGTAATAAACTATTCAAATATGAAACATGTCATTTTAGAAGAAAAATAAACACTTGATATAATCATTTGTACATCATTCCTAAGGTCCTATTGATTGTTTAACATTCGTCCCTTGAATACTTTCATGTATGTGAGGCAATTTATCATCTATTAGTCTTCATTTAATTCCACATTAAGCTTGTACATGAACAAAATGCAATCTTCTTCTAGTTTACGACTCAAAAGTTGCGCCATATTGTTCTTTGACTAAATAAATATGCCCGTTGCTATAAATATGAGGATGAAGCGGTGCCGGGTTCAAAAATATCACCTACACAACCCCATCAAAAAAATCATTACCAAACAACACAACATTAATAAGACTCTAAATTAAATGATTATGAGGAGCTTCCATAGGATAATTCTCGGGGAAATCGACTTGTAATTGATACTTGTCATTAGCGTAAATGGTTCCTTGAGCTCCAATCACTTCAATCACCCACTTTTTTAACAATATAAAACCCTATATCAATAAATATCTATATGATCAATTGATTCGAATTATTTACATAAAAAAGAAATGAAAGAAGAACCGTTAGAGATTATCAATGACACGTGAGTGAAATTAAAAGGAGGATTGATATGCCACTTTGTTAATTCCTTTTGAGGTCTATTCGTTGCAATTTTGCTTAATACCTAATTTATTAGTATATGATTTATTAATTGACACACAAATTGAAGGAATTAAAACTAATATTATTAGAAATACTACCTTGCGAGATAAAACGGAAGATGTGGTAATAGTAGCGAAGGTGGTTTGTAGGTGCGGACTTCACCGGAGGAAGAGCAAGTAAGTTGTAATTTAAGATGCTTGTCTTTATTATTAGAAATCCATATTATAATAATGTAAAATACATAGTTAAGATTCTTACCCTCACACACGCACCAATGGATATTGTTATGTTCGTAAACATAAGCACAATCCATATCGTTTGAGTACACTAATCGATGAAAGAAACTTTAATCTAAGTCTTATTTATAGTTGAATATATTAAGTAACCTATAAACATTAAACATATGCATGTGCATAGACTTTAAAACTAACCATCATTTAATAATTTAATTTATTACTATATAGAAACTCAAACAATAGACACATGTTTTAAAGTTAGAAACTCAATAGGCATATATGTTTTAAAAGTTGAAGTTATTAAGACTTAACAATAAAGAAGATGACTCAATCTTTTATAATATAAGATAGACTAGTCTGAATATTCAATATATGTCATCTTTGCTAGTTGCAAGTTTACAACATGTCAACTGGATTGTGTGTATTTTAAGGATTATCTTGTAGTAAAATACCCCAACGCAACCGGTCTTGACAGTCCAAGAAAGATCCACGACTATGATTAACTCAACTGTCCTTGTTTCACATGTTTCTATCACACATAATAATTGGTGGTTAGCAAATATATTGCTAACAAAGACAATCTTGATATGTTCATCAATTTCTTGATCATCCTCTTCATGATTTAAGCTAGTGTCTACAGAAGGATTTGTATCTTCTTCTTGCTTGATTAAGTTTCAAGATCGTCCACACTCCCACTTCTTACCAGATCTATAAGATCATTCTTATAAGAACTCCAGCATTCCGGCAACAAAAACTTTGTTCTCAGATGTTGTAGAAAGAATATCCCATTGTTTCCTTTGGGTATCCTACGAAGATACACCTAAAAGATCTAGGATCAAGTTTTTCTCGTTTGTAAGTGTATCAACGCTTACACACAAGTGCCTCCAACCTCAGACTTTTGTAAGAACAGCTTAGGGGCTTGCCCAGCCAAATTTCATATGATACTTATCAACCTTCTTAGTTGGAACCATGTTGAGAATGCGTGCAGCAGTCTCAAGGGCATAATCCCAAAAGGACTTTGGTATAAAAAGAGTAGTTGACGTCTCTCTCAACTAGAGCACACCATGTTCCAGCAGGTTCTATTTCTCCTCACTCCATTGTTTTGAGGCGTATAGGGAGGAGTGCGATGGGCAATAATCCCATGCTCCTTTAGATGATCCAAAAACTCTTGACTCATATATTCACCTCCACGATCAAAACGTAGTGATTTAATAGTCTTTTCGAGTTGGTTTTCTACTTCTTTTTGAAATACCTTAAAGGTTTCAAACACTTCATGTTTATGTTTCAGTAAGTAAACATAACCATAACGACTGAAATCGTCAGTGAAAGTGACGAAGTAGCTGGCTCCTTGTCTTGACACTTTTCTAAATGGGCCACATACATCGATGTGTATTAGTCCAAGTAGATCTTTAGCCTTTCCACTTGATGTGAATAGGGTTTTCTAGCCATCTTACCAGACAAGCATGAAACACATTTTCCTAATGACTCAATGTCAATAGAATTGAGAAGTCCATCTTGTTGCAACTTTTCAATGCGTTTCTTGCTAATGTGTCCAAGACGACAGTGCCACAAGAGAGAAGAGTCTAAATTAATTTTGGCTCTTTTATTAGTAGGTGCATACATAGAACTATCGTTTGTATTAGAACAAGAAATATCAATTTCAAAAATGCCATCCCGTGGAACAGCCATAAAATAAACTAGATTATCCTTTGAAACTGAAATAACACCTCTAGTAATAGAGGGAGCATAATGACAATTGTTCAAGACAATAACTAATCCACTAGGGAGCTCTAAATGATAAGTTCCAATTGCTTCAACGGCTGCACGATGACCATCGCCCACGTACAGACTCAAAGCCCCTGGTTTCAGCTTCTTACTTCCCCGTAGTCCCTGAGTAGTAATACAAATATGAGTACCACACCCAGTGTCATAAATTCAAGATTTACTAGGGAAAGAATAAAGTTCTATGGTGAAAATACCCGAAGCGCTAGCTCCCTGAGATAGCTTCTTCTTTTTTATCAACTTGGCAAGATACACGGGACAGTTCCTTCTCTAGTGCCCAACTTCACCACATTGGTGGCAAATGGCGTCCTTTGCTGGGTTATCCTTCTTAGGTGGTGGAGGAGTCTTAGGTTTAGGAGCAAATGGTGCATTGTTAGGTGCATAACCCATCTTGCCTTTACCTTTACCATGACCCCTCTTAGCAGCTTTGTGCGGTTTATTTTTCTGGTTTTTCTGAACCCTTCCTGCTCGTATTGCATGAAGTGCAGGATTAGCATCTTTCTTTGGCAGCGTTTCTTCATGCAGCTTAAGCATGGCATGTAGTTCATTCACGGTCTTCCCCATGCCGTGCATATTAAAATTCTGCACGAAGCTGGCAAAATCCTTATTCAGAGAGACTAAGATAAGACTCACTGCAAGGTTTTGACCAACTGGTTGACCGAGTCGCTCCAAGTTGTCAATGTAGCCCTTCATCTTTAGAACATGTGAGCTAACAGATTGACCTTCCTCCTGCTTGCAAGTGTGAAATTCTCTCACAGTCTGCAGAAGTTCCTGTTCAGCTTGTTTGGAAAACATAGCTTTTAGTTCCTGGAGCATGTCATAAGCACCAAGATGAGCTAGATTTCGTTGGATATCTAGGTCCATGGTTAACAGCATGAGCACAACAACTTCCTTTTGCCCTTTAACCCATGCAGCGTGAGCTGCAAGAGCCTCAGGAGGAACTTGCTGTCCAGGTTGTGCAACTGGTGCAACAGGAATAGGATGCTCAAGGTAATTTTCCTTGTCTTCAGTTGAAAGTACCAAACGTAGTTGTCTGTACCAATCAATGAAGTTGGGTCCAGTGAGTTTTTGTTTCTCGAAGAAACTCCTGAATACCGAATTGTTTCCGACTGAGGTAGTCATCTACAATATAAAAGTTCAATCAATTAGTATTTTCGATAATTAAATTCTTAATAGAATTAACTACCCAATTAATTTACTAATTAAGTCTAAGATCCAACTTGACCTCCCACTTATTACCAAAGGTCTGACCAGGGCGTAAACAAGTGGGGCAAGAGGTAAGCGTCGAGCGTTAATTGCATTTATAATGCAACTCTTAGGTATATGATACTGGTCAAAACATTAGTAAGCAAGTAATAATGTTAAGAGCATGTTTAGTATCATCTTATGCCTCGGGTCCAAGGTCTGACCAAGCCTACTCGAATTAAGTCGACCAAGCTAGAACTTGTAAAAATCGTTAGAGGTCTGACCAGTACACGAAATTCACCATGGGTTGGTAGGGCCCTAAGGTCTGACCAAAGCGGTCAAACCAATTGCACGTGTTCTAGGTTGGCTGGCATAGACTTAAAATTTTACTAGGGGTATTCACATAAATGTGTCAAAACGTGTACAAAGAAGCATGTAAACAACTTTGTCACACTAATTTTAAAAACTTTTAATAATGACACTGTAGTGACATTCCATGGTTCACGGTAACTCCAATCGAACTCGCAAAGAAGCGGAGAAACAGGTCAGCGCGAAGCGTATTAAAAACCTTATTTCTTTAGGGAATTACGTAAAACAACCCGCCTTAAACTTCTCTTATAGTCTGTTCTAGTGGATGAGCCGTACTTCCCATGAGTCCATAGCGTCCAGTTTTTAATTCATGAAAAACAAGTTTCAATGGTTTAGTCTTATTAATTTTCACAAAAACAGTTTTCCACGAAACAAATGGTTGGTCACTATGAGCATGCATTAGGCGTGTAAAATTAATAGACTATTTTAACATCATCTTTTTGGTCATATGGCATATCTAATTTGGCGTGTAAACAATTTAGACATTAAATAATCATGCATACTTAGATTCATAATCAAAAGATGACATTAAGCATACAAGTAAACATGTAAAATCCGAGTTCTCTCGCGAGTCTTCCCCAAATGGAGAACCATAAGACCCTCACTAGGTTTTCTGCTAAAGTGCCTAGATCGCCCCATTCACCACATATTGTGATTGAGTGGGTCTTATAGCCGGAATAGGCAATTAATTAAAAAGGAATCATGCAAGCTAAATTAACAATCTTAATTTTCCTTTTTAACCTATATTAACTTTTAATAGTTTTCAGGATCAATATCTACTTATTTTATTTATCTTTGCAAATATCTAAATATTGTTGTCATATTTTTCTAGTAAAACATAAATAAAATATCAAACGCAGCAGATCATAGACTATGTTTTAATGATAGGCATGTAAACTAGGCATATAATTAAAACAAAACGTGTAACCCATAAAGCTAAAACGAGTTGGCTCGTGATGCCACTGTTGGGATTTATATACCTAGGTAACTAGTTTAGCCACGAGTACGCAGCGGATTTGGATCTAGTAATAGCATATGGTTAACACTTCATACTCATTAAACAAGAAAGTAAAATAAACGCGTACCACTATTGATAATTGATCAAGAAAACAAAACAAGCAATTAAAGTAAATTGCCTCTACGGTTGCTCACACAGTCACGTCAACCAAACACGTAAGCTTGCTAGACTTAAACTTCACATACGAACAACCTTTGTATAATATCCCGATTACCAAGCAAACTCTTGAATTAGTAACCAAAAAAAACAAGAACCGAATTAGGGATTCAAAACCCTAATTGTACCGAAAATCAAAACCAACCCTTGATGGGTATTATGGAATTCGGCTAGAAACAAAAGAAAGAACACGAAATGATTTTCTGTTGAAGGTTTTATGAGAGAGTTAGGCACATAGAATGAATAAGGATGAGGAGTATTTATAAGCATGATACCCTAGTTGTGATAGTTATAGAAGACCAAAAGTCCTACAATTATCACAAGCCTTTTCCTTGTCCTTGTAGCACACAAAAAAACTTCTCATTATCCCTAGTCATATCCAACTAGGAGACAAGTCCTAGTCCCGTTACAACTCGTTTCTTTTGTTTCCCAAATAGACGAAACCAACCCCTTTAATTCTCATAGAATTCGGCCAGCATCTAGTGTGCCCTTGTGGTTCCGGTTTGTCTATTTCTAGTCCTTATTTTATTTTTTAACGTGAAGTATAAAACGTGTTCTCCGTGTATTAACGTGTGTGCCCCCAATAGGCTCACTTATATTCGTAACGTATTCGTGCTTTCGACTACCATAATCCAACAAATATAATATCTGATTTTCTACTCACAGAAAAAAAATAACAATCTTTTCCATCGCCATTACCAGATCCTCGCAAAGAACCAGATTGATTCGTACACAACACAAGCATGGTTTTCACAAGATAAAGAGCTTGAATACATGGGTCAGCGGTTTAGTATAAAATGTTACCAAATTAAACCCTTTATAATTTTTTTAATTAATCTGTATCTGTTTGTTTTCAGGTAGCAAAAATCAGCCTAGAGACCGGTACTGTATCTGAATATACGCATATGGTATTGTTAAAGACAGAACCACAAGCTATAACTTCCAAATCTGGAAAAAAAAGGTAACAACATTGTAAACACTTCATCATGTTCGTCATTTTTACTGAACGTCTTGTAATTGAACATATTAAAGTGTTGCATAATCTCGGATTAGGTTTTGGAAATGTGATTGCAACAATCGAAAATATCCTTCCAGGTTTTGGACCAAGACCACCCCTATAGCATGTTAAGAAGGGTGAACGGGATCAACATCCCTTCATATAAGATAAAAGGTGTAGCTTAGCCCACTCATATAAGAAAAAATGTTTTTAGCTCACTTCCTCCGCAAAAAATTTCTAATTTTAGTTGTCCATTGATTAGGGTATCCAGGTAATTTAACAAATCCCCACATATTCAAAAAGGGTATTCAGTTAGTTATAGTATAGGTTTTTTATGGCATTATTTTTCTTTATTTATTGTTTTATATACTTTTCTGTGACTGGACATAGGAACAATTAATGGATATCTTGTATATATTATTTTGTTTATTGGTATGGATAGTATTAATGAGCAATGCTGTAGAAGCAGAAAAGTCGATAGTTCAAGAGGAGTTTATGAGTTTTCTGATTTGAATCCATATGTCGGGCATCCTGATCCCATGAGAGAAGGTCAGGAACTATTCCATAAAGGGCTTTTAAGTGAAACAGATCTTGCTTTAGTAACAGAAGTTTAAAGAATCTGGATTAAAAATTATTTAAAGTCTGAAAGGTTGTAGGTTACTTGGTGTAGCACATGCTGAGAATGACGACGACCAACGGGTCCTGCTTATATCACTAATTTTCTATTTGATTTTAATTTTGACTAAGTTGATATTCAGGCCATATTGGTTTTTGTACGGTTAAAGAATGTGAGTAAACTACCAACAAATAACTCAATCTAGAGTGGCAAGTGGCCCTTTTTCCGAAGGACGCCGGGTACCGAGATAATTTTGTCCGAATATATCTCATGGTCGGGTTCCAGAAAACTAAATAAGTTAGTTTTTTGATTGAATAATTAAGTATTTGTGCGAGTTCAACCCATTGTATCCTTTTCTTTTTGACTTCATTTATATATTTTGTTACACGTGTTTAACAGAACAAACATTAAAGAACCATTTATATAAGTTTTAAATAATTGTGCTGAAATCGCTACTTCTAATTACTTTGCTGGCTTGATTGATCTTAACAATGGTCTTTCTTATATACTTTTTTCCAGGTGATGAAAATGTATCTTTTGTTGTACCTGTTTTCAGATTAGAAAGGAGATTGTTTTTGCGACTCGATAAGTATTAGTTTGATCAAATGGTTCATTATCATCAGTGTTATCAAAAACATATTCATCATGTTTATTTATGCAGTTTGATTGCCACTCTTATTTATAGCATGTTTTGGTTAGTCATTTGGTATGTTATTCTAGGTGACTTATTCCTTCTATCTCATGTAATGCAGAGATGGACAGAGCAATACTTTGTGAACGTTGGATCTGATTGTGGATTGATCATAGCTGGCTTTTACTATGTTTGTTTTTCTTGTGTGGATGGGCTCAATACACGCTTCTTTATGACACAAAATAGAGTACTTTAATCTTTTTTTCCTCTTTCTATAAACTAAACATTTTTTTCTATGTATTATTTTTTTAGCTTCAGTAATCTACTCATAGATTCGTGGTCATAATCACGCAATTAATAAAACTAACCGCACTTCGTAAGATATATTGGATACTATATGTTGGTTTCATTGCAGCCCTTTGCAGGTTTGCCGTCTTCCTTTAAATTTTTGTTTGTGCAAGAAACCATGGGTATGTCTCTTTAAAACTCATTGTAATTTACATCTACTTAGTTGTCCGCATCAGCCGCAGTTTGGAATGATGTAACACAACAGTTTGAAGAATTGAAACAACGGGCTAAGGAATTGGGACATCGAATGAGAATTGTGTCAGCGTGACGAATTACAACTGATACTTTAAAGGAATGCTGTAGTATTGGAATAAGGTGGTGATGCATTGGAAGAACGCTTTCTTGCTTTGAAATGACGGTTTAATGCACTGGAGATATTTGCCGCTAAATTATAGAATGATGTAACATAACAGTTTGAAGAATTGAAACAACGGGCTGAAGAATTGAGACATCGAGTTAATTAATTGTGACAGCGTGATGAATTACGATTGCAGGATGATACTTTAAAACGGAATGCCGAAGAATTGGAATAAGGTGGTGATGCATTGGAAGAACACTTTCTTGCTTTGAAATGACGGTTTAATGCACTCAAGATATTTGCCGCTAAATTATAGAATGATGTAACAAAACACATTGAAGAATTGAAACAACGGGCTGAGGAATTGGGACATCGAGTTGACGAATTGTGACAACGTGATGAATTACAACTACAGGCTGATACTTTAAAACAGAATGCTGGAGAATTGGAATAAGGTGGTGATGCATTGGAAGAACGCTTTCTTGCTTTGAAATGACGGTTTAATGCACCGGAGATATTTGCCGCTAAATTATACCATATAGAGAATTTAAATAACAAGTATAAACACCTAAGACAGATTCAACTAAACACCACTATGTGTTTCCCCTTGACGTTTGTGGTTGTTTGCCATTTTTTAAATTCTGTTGTTATTATCTGATTTGATTATGTTTGTATAGGTGTATGTTCACTTCTTTAATTAGTCAGATTCGTCTTAAACATCCAACACTCACAACCTTAAGGTAACAAATAAACCATAAAAATTTCGAAACAAACCGGCCCGTCGGGCGGGTTACGTAACTAGTATATATATATATGGGGCTAACTATGAGTGTATAAATATGATTTAATGATTGGATGTCATCTCAACGATGACATGGCACCCTTAATTCATTAAAATTCGAAATTAGATCAAAAATTAATCCATAGAAAGGTTTGAACTTGTGACCTATGACTTAACTAGTTTTAATGCCCGTGCACACACGGGGCTTAGACATTATGTTTTTTTTAATATATGTATGATTTTTTATTTTTTTTATAAATTATGTTATAGAGTATTATCGAAATCATATGAAGAGAATAGATTCATATCTTTTATATATTATATGAACTTAAGGATGATTAGTAATTTTTTTCTTTTGATTTACCTGTTTTCTAACTCGACATTGTGAGCGGACTAATTTCAGCAAAACTACTCTTTTAGGTAGCCCGAATTCGGCTCAAGTGAACTTCCGAGGCCACAAGAGGATTAATTTTCTCTTCGTTATATTCGAACCATTGACCTCCACTTTAGAAGGCTGTTCTTGGTTACCGTTAGGTATGCAATTGATATTGTATATGTTTTATGATTATAGTTGCATTATTGTGTCATCTATACTTAAGATTCATGGTCTTACTTTGTGTTAAAACATGTAAAAATTTAGCTTCGCAATCGAATTTAAAAGCATCAAGTTGAGTTATCAAAAACGTCAATATTTATAGAATATAGAAAACTAAAAAACTCAAATAAGTGTTATGTTTTGTGCATTAAATATGTTTTAGTCAAACAAAGATTTACCTATTGTATATCTTCAATACATATACAAATGTAAAAAGAGGCCCCAAATAGGCTCACATATTCGTAATATATAAATGTAATCCGACTACCAATATCCAACAGATGTAAATCAAACATTCATGAAAAATAAAGACTAGAAAGCAAAAGAAAAGAAAAGTTTTACCTTGGAGTAGAAGGTTGCTTGCTTGGCATTTAAGGCACAGGTAATGTGCGCATAGTATCTATAGTTTGCATAAGGATACAACCAATTATTTCGTAGGATAAAGTTCTTGAGAATTCGTATCAATACTTGAAATTAAGCGAAAGAAAATTTTGAGCTTGTAGTGTTCACAACTACGTAAATAGACACTTAAAAGCAAAAGAAAAAGTTTAAGCTTGTAGTAGAAGCGGGTGCTTGGCATTTACAGGTAATGTGGGCAAAGTATCTATAGTTTGCGCAATGATACAACCAATTGTTTCGTAGGATACATTTCTTGCAGAATTCACATTAATAGTTCAAGTTATGGCAATTATCAGGAAGTGAATAGACAAAATCAAAAGGGGATGGTGAATGGGTAGATTAGCGTTAATATCCAAGGATAAACATGTCTTGTCAATCCAAACATCACAACTATCACATTGGTAACACAAGTCTTCATTCTTAACATGACAAACATCACAAAGGAAAGAAGCTCATCTTAACTGGAGGGTTAATAAAGTGTGAGGTGGGTGCCTCTTATGTTTCATTTTAATCAATGTTTCCTCCTTTGGTAAAGTGATTTGTCTCTTGTATATGAAATAACCCACATTTTTCAATTGTAACGACACGTACGGTATACAGCTGTATGATACGGCGCCACCCGATACTAATACAGGTTATCATCAGCGTCAACAGCGACGGTTCCCAGCTTTCGGTTACCTTCAATGGATGTTCTTTGTGGCTGAAGTGATTTATCTCTTCCATTCTATATGACTATATGATATATAGTTGGTAATCAGTCCTTCCCTCGAACTCGAACTCACACCCGCAAACACCAATCAAAACAGCAAAGAGAATTGATATAGTGGTTTTGGTTACTGATGTTTATATTACTTCAATATGGGAGAAACTGATACAAGTTACAACCTACTACACACTATTCCATCTATCTATCTATACTAACACTGTGTTCTCGAGATTAAATTAAAGAAGAAAAGAAAAGAAAGGAAGGAGAACAAAAACATATTTGTGTTCTTGAGTTTTATTTTAATAAGAAAGGAAAAGAAAAGAAAGGAAAAGGAAGGAAAATTTGAAGGTTTTTTGTTCTAAATCTTTCCTCCTATATTTGGGCGGATTGGGAAGGAAAGTGTTTAAATTGACAAATTTACCCTCATTTCTTCCACCACAGATAGTCTTCAACCACTGTGTAATCTTCATTTTTTCAAAATAAGAAACTAATAAAAGTCCTGCTGCAAAATGACGCATCGTTTTTTTTATTCAGCGATTATTATGGCTAGTGATTTCTTGGGCTTTCTTAGGTTTGCACATGGGCTAATTATATTCACGACATGGACCAGCATATTTTTATGCGAATTTTTACTTGTTAGTTTGATTAAAGAATATTTTAAATAAAAAGGTATATTAACCACAAATGGCTTATTAAAAAAATAGATTAGTAGCAGATATTTTGTTTAAAGGGCATAAAAGTAAATTTTTATGTTTCTTTTCTTTCTTTCTTTCCTACTAATTTCAAACTCGAGAACACAAGGTGCATAGTAAATTTTCTTTTACTATCTTTTTTTTTCCTTTCTTTTCATTTGTTTTCACTTCTTTAATAACTCGAGATCATAGTTTAAAACTAAACACAAAGATACTATGCAACGTGCACCACTATTTCCTAGGAAACAGGAACCAACTAACTAACCCATGTATTCCTAACAATGTGGCAGCTACTTGCTTATTTCCTCTAGACTTTGTCAAACAAGAGCCATAACTACTGACCCGTACCCGTGACTCGGCTTGATCCATCGAGATTACCCAACATATATTGGCAACTGTATTAAAATATAACAACGTGAACCCACATTTATTGATGATGAAGCACAAACAAATATATATAGTTTGAGCAAATAAAAAAAGCCTACTGACTGGAAAAACTTGTTGTTTGAACTTGAAGATACTCAAAGATTGGTTGAGGCAATTCATTAAACATGCATGTTAGTGGAGTAACAACCAACTGACCTCATGTTTTTAAACCCAAATTTACTCGATAAAAAAATGCAAGGAAGGCCTATTCAGTTACTACGACCCAAGCAGTGTTGGACCTATAATGTTATAAACGAAAGTTAAGGGTACTAATATGTATTATAGGCAGCTAGAAAAAAACAGTTAGAAAGTTAGTTATAGGCAGTTAGAAAAAAGCGGTTATTTGGCAGTTACAAATGAAAAAACACACCTGTTGGATCAAACGAACCAACACAGCTTTTCATTCGTACCTGTTCGTGTTGTATAAATAGAATCTATGTAAACCTTATCGGATTGGACAAAATCATTAATAAAACAACGTTTATTTCATTTCTGGTATTTCGTAACAAGGTTTAGATCAAAGATCTTTTGTTAGGGACCAATATTTGGCATCATAGCAGGTTTGGTTACAACCAAATCATCATATACCAGTTCTTTGTCCCTGTTTTGAATCAAGAAAGAACCAGTTTTCTTTCGGCAAAACAAAACTTTGCAAAAATCAGATCGAACACACAAATCAAAAAGGGTTTCATTTGTTTTTAGCAAGATCAGTTTGTTCTAGAACATCAAACCGAAAAGAAATCATAACCCAGAATCATCAGAATTCACAGGTTAGGCACGGTTAATATCTGAAACCAAGATTCAAAACAGAAAACAACATCGAAAGAGGCATAAATCAAAATCATTAGAAAAAGGAACGAACACACCTGTGTTGGAAGAAACAAGTATCGCACCCTTAATCGAATCATCAATTGATTCAGATTACCCACAAACGCCCAAATTTTAGACGACTTTGCAAGATCCCCAATTCCAGCGAAACCCTAATTTCGCACAACAATCAAAGGGACACCAGTGAATCAAGAAGATCACAATTGGCAGAAGATATAACGGTTAAACCGACCAATTAATCGGCGGTTAACCACCAAAGGAAGAAGAAGCAGAAGCAGTCTCAACAAGAGACGCGCCAATCTCCAAAGAAAAGAAAGAGGCGCAAGTCTAATAACATAAAAGAGGCACCGGGTTATAACCCATCAGGTTTTTTCAAAAAAAACACACTTAACCCCCTCCACTTTTAGTTATTGATATAATATATTTGTGATAATATATATTGTATAGATAATTTAAAAAAAACAAGTTTTTTATTTTTATCTAAAGAAAAAAAAATCCTTTTCATTTTTTACAAATACAAAATAGGAAGTTAAACCGAACCCTTGTGGTTCACAAAGTAAGAAGTAAGATCCGAACCATTGTGGTTCACACCTCAGTGTTTCGACCCGTAAGAGAAACCTCGGTGTTTCAAAGCAAGTAAGAAAGAACGCAAGTAAGTAAGCAAGAAACAAACGTAGGTAAGAAAAGCAACAAAGACATGACTAAGGAGAAAATCAACACCAACACATTAGACGTAATATTGATGCACGATCAATGCCCAAAACTGAATGAACCCAAACTACACCACATGGGCAAATTATGATAGTGAAACAATCTTAAAGGCTTATGTCCTTTGGTAAACACTTGAAGCTACAGAAAAAGTAGATGAAAGAAAGATGCATACAACAAAAGCAAGATATCTGCACAACATTCCTGAAGATATTCAAAATTCAAGTTGCACACTACAAACAGCAAAGGAATAATGGGAAATCAGTTAAATATATAAATAGGAGAGGACCTAGTTCAGAAAGCATGGCTACAAACTTTAAGGAGCGAATGAGTCTTGAAAATGAAAGATACTCAAAACCTTAAGCGACTTGCCGGAAAATTAGGAAGCAAAAGAGCAAAAGTAAAAAGTCTAGGCTCAACACTTAAATACAAACACACGTAAGAAAGAGTACTGAACTCCATCCAAAGAATTTTACTCCCGATCGATAGCATCAATCGAGCAATAATCCCGAGATTGATGAAATGTCATTTGAAGAAGCAATGGGAAGAATAATAACTTTTGAAGAACGCATCAAAAGTCAAGATGAACCAGAAGAAAATTATCAAAATAAACTTTTGATGGCAAGTTCAAGCAATCAAGGAAAAGGAAGAAACTTTAACAAAGTAGAAAAGGGACGAGAAAGAGATAAAAGGCAAGGAGAACAAAGCAAGAATAAAATGAGATGCTATAATTGTGGTGAATTCGGCCACCTTGCATATGAATGCACCAAATGGAAGAAGAAAGACAAGAATGAAGTATCACATCTCATTTATGAAACTGACGATGAACCCACATTGCTGTGAAGTCAAGTGAAGAAGACGCGATTATAACATTAGGGGGGAGATTGTTGGACCTATAATGTTATAAACGAAAGTTAAGGGTACTAATATGTATTATAGGCAGTTAGAAAAAAACAGTTAGAAAGTTAGTTATAGGCAGTTAGAAAAAAACGGTTATTTGGCGGTTACAAATGAAAAGACACACCTGTTGGATCAAACGAACCAACACAGCTTTTCATTCGTACCTGTTCGTGTTGTATAAATAGAATCTATGTAAACCTTATCGGATTGGACAAAATCATTAATAAAACAACGTTTATTTCATTTCTGGTATTTCGTAACAAGGTTTAGATCAAAGATCTTTTGTTAGGGACCAATAAGCAGCTATTCAATCAAATAAGCTGTACTGAAGCACAGATAAGCAGTTCAACAAAATCATCCAGTCAGCAATTCAGTTAGACTCTTCTCATTTCTCAAGCAGATTCAAATATAACAGACATTCAACATCATCATTATTATCAAAAGTTGAATCTGTTTCCGGAACAAGAACCTTAATTTGATGAATCGATGCATTGGGAAAGTAGCGTATACATCCGGTTCATGTGATTCTAAGAGGGGTTCAATTAAAGGTTTTATTGATCAAACGAGTGATTATGGCAGGTCACATAGCTTTACTGGGTTTATCTAGGGATTCATTGTACCCAGCTTGATGGGTCTATCAAAGGGTACTTTAGGCCTGGAAATGTGTTGGCCATACAGAAATTTATAATCTTAGAGTAGATATTAATGACAAGCTTCAAGGGCACTAATATGTATTCAAAAGCAACAAATAACTATCAACTTTGAGACAAATTATCAAACATCCTTCAATTTATTAAAAAAATCCCACAACTCTTCAATTTCTTACTTCCTCTAATATCTTCTTATTCAGGTGACATTCAAAGCAAATATTGAAATTACATGTTTTAGCCCGACATTCAAGAATCAAATAACCATTAATATCTTGATTACAAACTGAACACACATACTTTGGTGTTTTCTTTCTTCGAACAAATGTTAGAGAGGGATGTTTATGATACGACACAGTTTCGGTGCCCTCAGACCATATGTTTGCGTAGTAATCATTTCGACTAATGCAATCAAGGTGAAAAGAATTCCTGTATTTGCATTTCTGACAATGATAGAGAGGGAAGTTGGGGTCCATTTCCTCCTCACAAATATCACAATAGAAATCTTCTGGATGATCATCCACAGGGGGATATGTCAATGGGATTTCATGTCCCTTGCAGTACCTGTGAGCAAGGGAAAGAGGAGACCTCATAACGCAGTAGATGCCTAGTACGCAGTCACATGCCTTGCAAGAATAGCTTATACCACTATACCATTGGTTACATACCTTACAGAGAACGTCAGGATCAATAAGTTGGGTAAGAGGATGGTTGTGAGATTCGTGTTTAATGGTTGTTGGTAAAAATGCACAATTAACACAAAAATAGAACGTGCAATTAGTTTTGCATTTGTATGCGAACGTGTTGCCATAGCAGAAACAACCATTGCAAATGTAGAATTCCTCATCTTCCCATGTGTCTACTAAGTCAAGAATATGGTCTGGGTGAAGTTGATGTTGTAATTTTTGGGGTAAGTGGGCACAATATTTGTGGAGATGAGTGAAGTTTAAACATCTGTCTTTGCAGGTATAGTATGGGAAGGAGAGCGGTTGTACACACACATAACACACCTCCATCAGTTCCCCAGAGTTGGCGTCGGGCATCATGTTGTTACCTTGTGGATCTTCAACATTAAGGATTAACGGATGATCAGGATGACTCCAATGGTAAATCTCAGCTGTTTCATCATCATCTTGAGCTATGTTTTCAGAACGGAGTAGCTTCAGTGGATTTGTAAATGCTTCCGACATGGGAAAATGCAGCAAACTGCTTACGTCTTCACTAGCAGCAGAAGTGCGTGGATCATCTCTGAAACCATGTACATTTTGTATTAGAAGAGTATTAATTACCAAAAACACATAATTAAAACAAACATAACCTAATTTCACCTTGAAGTAGAAGGTTGTTGTTGTGCATTTAAGGCACATTTGATATGGGAAAAATATCTGCAGTTTGCGCAATGATACAACCATTCATTCCTTCGAATGATTTTCTTGCAAAATTTGCAATAATAATGGAAGTTATAGAATTTCTCTGGAAGCGAGTAGACGAGAACAAGAGGGTGTTTTGGGTGGTGGGGTATATTGATGGTAAGGGCTAAGGAAGCGCAAGACTTGTGGATCCAGAAATCACAACTATCACATTCATAAAATAAACCTTCATCCTTCGCATTGCAAGCATCACAATGGAAAGCACCAGGTCTCAACTTGAGGGTTAAAGGATGTTGCGGGTGGCCTTTATGTTCAAATTTGATCTTTGCCTCCTCTTTGACAGCATCAGCTTCTGCCTTACGAGCAAACTCAACAAGACAACAATTAGTGCAAGCCATAAATACTCCCTTATCATCCTTCTCATTAACAAAATAACTGAACCCTCTGGTTATTCTCTGTCTACAAACATAACAAGTATATAAACCAGAATCGTTATTTTTGTTCATTGTGATTGTTAGAGAATGCTGATATAAGGAAGGTAAGTTTATGGTATATGGAAGTTGTGAACATAATTTGTGAACGAAAAAACGACACTGGATGCAAGCATATGCAGAGTCACCATTTGATAATGGTTCCTCACATATATCACACCCAACAGCTCCTCCTCCTGACTTTCCTTCATCATCCTGACAGTTGACACCGATGATACCTAATATCATCTCCCAGTCAATGAGCTTTAATGGATGCTTGTCGTGAAAAAAGTGATTAATCTCTTCCATTATCTCCTCCCTCTTTGAAAAGCTAAAAGTTGAAAACGTTGTAGTAATATATGAATATATGATACATATAAAGTTTTGACACACAGAAAATATTTTATTACAGCAGAAAATGGAACATGATACTTCAATAGCTGAGCTCTCTCTTTATATAAGTAATAAAATTAAAGCTTTTTCAAGAATATTCTTTTCTCAAATTAGAAGTTTGCATCTTACTTTTTAAACTATCCTATCTCATTTTGTCAATTAGAAGCTTTCTTTCTTTATCACACAACAGGAAATATTAAAAATTTAAACGTATGTAATTGTAAAAATTTCAAACAAGATCATTGTAAATAGATAACGGAAAACAAGGTTTTCTTGATGACTTTAATCAATGTTAACGTCTTTGACTAAACTTCCATATGTGTTTCTGAAAAGAACTTATTAATGAATGGATAATCAACTGGCAGCGGGTGTGATGGCTAAGGCATGACAACTTAACATGTGGATCGTCTGTTCAATAAAATGTCTCAATACCAAAGTAGACATTTACTAAAGTAGGATGCAAAACTTAGTTAGCAAGTAATATATGATGTTCCTTCCGGAAGCTATAAGAATGTTTATCTTGTTGTACAAGACTATATCTAACACGCGCTACATTTTTTCCTGCAGGGAAATTGCGCGATATGAATGTTCTACCCGAAAGGCACAAATTGGTGATCAGCAACCAGGATAAAAGTCAATGATGGCATTACTCAGTTCATAAAGGTATTTTTAAGCACTTATTAACAAGTTTCGAAACACAAGAAGATTGATAAAACAATCAATTACGAAAACAAAACAATAAAATCTAATGAAGAAAAAATATTGTTCTTGTGATATTAAAAAATTTCTTTGACCAAGGAATGGTTGTAAACTAAAAATATCCGATTAGAACAAAAGAAAATAATCAAGAGTCTGCCGAAGTATTGGTCTAAGGGGTCTAGGAAGTGATTACAGGTTAGATAATAACAGCCACAAGACCAGAGAATAACAAAAAGACATTATTTCACAAGATAGTCACTGAAATGGACAACATTTCCCCATTTAAGGCTTAAGTGTGGATAAATAGCATAAGGCGTAGTAACAGACAACTGGAAACAAAAAGTAGATCAGCTATATTCTAACTGGTTTCTTGTCTCAGTTTCAGTTCTTAATCATCATGGTACTGTCACATGGATTCATGTTTTAATACTCAAATTTGCTAGGCACATCCTAATAAATAGAAGGGATACTTACGAGTTACTCACTTAGAAAGGTGTCAATTTGGGTTATGGTTTAATGCTAATACATATAGTGAAACAAGTTCTATAATTTTTTTAACCTGAAAGACAAAGAAATTAAATGGGTCACGAGTCGCCCAGAACTCAAGGTGTATGTTTGATGCTTACAAATTGCAACATATATTAGAAAAGGTAGTCATTATTGTAGTTAAATTGTTTCATATCCATATCTATTGGACTACTTAATGATAGCAAACTGACAAAAGAATGTTTGCTAGTCAAACCAGGCCCGTAAAACCTGTGTTTGACCCGTCACCCAACCCGCCCGTTTTGCAAACTCCACTATTTAGTTACTTGGCCGCATCTATACTTGGAACATGTTGTATATTACTTAAATTTTACCGAAACAGCAAGTGCCCAGAAGGATGGACATGCACCATCACCAAAACATAGCCATCCAAGGTCAGTAACCATACACAAAATGTGGTGGCAGTGGCTGCACCTGTGTTACGTCCGCACACATTCTCAAAGTTAAGTTCTTTAATATACGAACAAGCAGTAATTCAATATGGTGTAGCAGTGAGACAACCGTGCAACAAATAGTAGATCCCTTTGCAGGAGCAAAAGTATTATGTGAGTGTGGTGGAGGTCGCATTTGTGTGATAGAAGAAACAAACACTGTGAAGGTTGCATATGCTTAAACGTCACAAAAGAAGATGCAAACTCTTGTGAATGTTATAAAATGTCTATATATATTGTGATTGCATATAAAAAGCATATATAATAGTACAGGATTGTAATTCATTATTTCATTGAAGTTGCATATCGTGTGTAATAAGTAAAGGGCAATCGATACAGAACATGCATCATCAAGATTACATAATCACGAGTTTGGACAACAGAACATGTCATCATCAAGATTACAATTAGTAAACATAAATCAATGCTGAAGCACACTCATCCTTAGATATATACTTACACCGCAATATCTGGCTGCGACTCTATAAGATTCACAGAACAATGTCATCCATGCCGAAGCTTGAATGATAAATTTATTCAGACCACGTAGCAACTTCAGTTGCTTCTTCCACAAACTGTCAAAACAGACATTTAATAATTAAATATATACAAATAAATATAAGCACTCTTCCGGGAATAGCTAAATTTTTAAGCATTAAAAGCCAGATAATAGTAACTATGTCAGTAAGATTATTAAAACCAGAAATCAGCAATAAAAAAAGCCTGCACGGTATACTGTTTGGATGTGCTTCAGCTGTGTGAAGTCGTGATAATCACACAATCAACCGTTCTGACTATGGGACCGAATCTTATTACAAGGATCTACATGTAAATTGTAAAGCAACCATGAAATAATCAAATTTCAGAATCAGTTTTGTTGCATCTATTCCTAAATCATTTTTTCTAAACCCAAATATTTGACTCCTAGATGAAACTTCCAAGGGAGGGCGATCAATCTCTCAAATACCCATTAAGATGTTGACCCTTTTTCTTTTCTTTGCACCAACAGTATATTTAGTGTAAGCGAGCTCTATGATCACATCTGAGATAACAAGAACATGTTTCATTTTGCCCAAACAATTTACAATTCAGAACAAATTACTCTCTTTTAAAACAAAATGCAAAAGGGTTTTAGTTTCTAAGGGTATGTGTGGCGAAAGCATTTTGGAGCAGTTACATGTTCTATGAAAAGTTGCGGTATATTCTAACACTACTTTTCACTTCATAACAAAAAAATGCATCTAACTTCTACCATTAGGTTTTTAAACCACCATGTTAACATTAAAAGCTAAAATGGTCATTGCATATGAACAAAATACACAAATGTCATAACTACTTTAACAAACAATTTCATAAAACAAAAGAGCTACGGCTTAATGCAAACAAATAGAGCCCAAACCTCAAAATCTACGCCATATTCGCATCAACTCGACGCGCAAAACACCTCAATCATCTCGCGAAAACTCCGATCTTTGGGCCTCAAATCCCTCCTAACATAACCCTTCTCCACTTCCCGATCAAAACACTGAAAACCCACTTCACCACTCCTCCTCCACATCTCCTGAGCAAAGCTCCTATGTCCATAATAAGCTTCAGCCATCACCACCACTCCTTTCCCACCATCACCCACCTGCCTTAACGCAACAGGCAGCCTCTCGTAATGACCCAACGTTGTTAGCATATTTCATAATGTGGCCTTAATCTATTTACGTCTAATATCATTGTACATAATACAGGTTGATTTACATAAGTAATAATTAATTAATTACCATAATGTGGCTCCTAAATTTTGATGGGAGATTTGACTAAATAAAGATTATATTATGCATCATAATATTTGCCTAATATGGAGTTGATCCCTATCTCAATCTCTCACTATAAATAGGGGATTAGTTCCACCCCATAACACACACAAATATTCCATCATCTTGTGAGAGGATTGAGTAGAAGATTAAAGCTTCACCAGTGTTCCATGGTATTCTCTACTCTCAACTCAAATAAGTCTTTCTTTTATGATTATTAACTTATTGTTTATATAATGTCTGCGCATGATTAAATGGGATTAAATGTAAACATGTGGCATCAGAGTCAACACGTCTGAATCATGTTATGCGCATCAATTGAATATTTATTTTAATCCTTTGCATAATCTTTTTTGATAAGGACAAACCAATAAATTAATACTGTATATCTTAATGTTTGATTGATTTCTTTATTAGGCTTATGTGATGTAACTAACTGTTGGTAACTTATAAACGTCAAAGGAACTACGAGTATTATTTTAATTATGTTTACTCATTTTTGGTTTGTTTAGTATGAGATCTGATGTATATATATGTTTATCATAAGGCCTAATTATTTTATCAATCATGTATGTGTTATAGATTTTATTATCAAATGATATGATGTAGCAATCCAAACTTTCGAATTTTTTAATTTTGGACCCATACTGTTTTCCGTAATTTTTGTTATAATACATGTTAAATACATAGCATGATTACTACAATCTAAAATAATTTTATATAATACATAACATGATGATTAAGTTCTACTATTATGTCATTTCTTATACAAACTTTTATTAAGAGATGTGACACTTATTTTGTTACAATTTAAGCCAATATTAAATTATATGAATTGGCTTAAGTTTTTTTATGGATGTAATACATTTGACCATCACGTTTGGTTCAAAACAAAGAATCTCAATCTTGTCATAATTTGTGGACAATTTAATCGAGAGTATTCTACAGTATGTTTTAGAAAGAAACATTACATGACTGCTAACTTGTTTATAAGTTTTGAACAATGAGTTTTGTAGTGTTTTTCTTTCTTAATGATTTAATTAGTAAAGGACATTATTTGACATGTTTTTAATATATTTTAACATGTCTTGTGACTACTTGATTGTTAAAACTAGTTGTCATGCCCAAAGGAAGGCTACTGGTTAAAACAGTTAAGTGAATGAGCGGTCACACTTATGACTACCTAATTGTCGAAGTTAGTGTTGGCCCAAAGGAAAACACTTAATCAAAACAATTATGTGAATTAAAGTCATATTAAGTTACATGTTTGTGTTTTACTGCGATCTCACATATAAGATAATATGTTTCAATTCTAAAGCAGTGATAACTATAGTTGCATCTAAATTTGTATGTAATTTTGTTAACTCATAAATAAATAAAACTAATTTGAACATTTATGTTCAAAGGAAAGAAACAGTTTTTCTTGATTAAAATTAACAAGAGTGTATTCTTTCATAATGTTTAATTGAATAGGGTATACATGTTTTCATTATTTTGTTTACATGTATTATGACTAATTAATTGTTAAGGTTGGTTGTAGGCTCAAAAGATGCAATTAATCAAAACACTTAAGTGAATGAAAGTTATAATAATTTACGTTTTTATGAGTTTAGGTTATGTGTTAAGCTCAAAGGATGACCATAATCTTAATCATTAAGCGGTATTTTCAAATTATATACTTAGTTACTAATATTTCTGCCCAAAGGTGATTATTTGTTAATTAAGTTTGCATAATTTAATAAAGAAGTTATTAGTGTGTTGTTAATGGAACCAACGAGAAGTTAAAAATTTCATTAAACTTCTTTTGTGAATCTAATTTTATGGTGTGGTTATATTTCAATAACTAACATTTGGCTTATGGTTAGTTATACTTTTATGTTAATAATTTGATATAGTCCTTATTTTGAATAGTCCCTTATGTACATATGTACAAGTCTTTTTCTAAGATAACCACTATAAGTTTCTTATAATCATTAAAAGTTAAAAACATGATTAAAAAAAGGGGGCGAAATAATGTATTATATGGTCATAAAGTGCAACATGCATTATGATACGGTCATCTCATACCTCATACGGTTAGACAAAATAATCGGTGAACGAGGATTAATGAGAATTAAAGAAAGATCGAATTGCATTATGATAAAGTTTAATTTTATAAACTCAATAATGACACGTGAAAGTACACTTTCAAATAATTTTCTCATCATTAAGGTCTACATTTTTATGGTGTTTGTAAGCTTTTATGTGATCTTGAAGTTAAATGAACAAGGTAATCTCTTATGTTTTTCATTATGATATTTTTCCTTATTAAGTTTGTTGACATTTTTACATCAACTTTACTAATAAGTAAAAGGAAAAATATGAAATAAACAATTATGATGATCACTGTCCATAAAGATGAGATCTATAATCTTTATAGCTTACATTATGACCACCAACTTATTTAATTGTTTAATAAAGATAACTTTATTAAGATAATCAAAGTTTCTCTATATGTGTAGACTAATTAAGTAAAGACAAATCTTATGATCTTAAAATATTTCTATAAAGAAACAATGTTTTAAAAAATGTTTATGTTTAAAAATTTGTTGAAAAGGATTTCACAAATGTTAAGAGCATGTGTTAAGTGCATAAGAAATATTCTAATGACTTGTTATTTAGAAGGTTATGAATCATTTGTGAGAATGAGTTCTATGTTCAAACTAAAATAACTTTATTGTAAATAGAGAGTTTGTTTTCATTATTTTATTCTATAACCTTATTTGTTATGTTAAATTTGACACTTAATTTATTAGTTCAATTTTAAGTGTTTTGAATTTAAAAATTATTCATTCTCATATTATCTGTTTGTGGTTCATTAGTTAAAAACATTCATGAATTCATATAGCAATTATTCTTCTATTCATAGTTAATGAATATGCTAAAAATATAACA